>JAFBJQ010000475.1:154282-443937 GCA_016785345.1 Trinectes maculatus | reverse complement strand
GAAAATGTCCAAAAACGGCCAAAAATTAAAAGTGGAAATAACGCGCTATAATGGCAGAAAATAGCGTGCAATCACCCCCCAGAATGATATTTTGTTGATTAGACTCCAGAAAACCTCATTTTCTCATTGGTCCAAAATCGCAAAAATACGTAAGGGGTTAGTATGTCGAAAATGTCCAAAAACGGCCAAAAATTAAAAGTGGAAATAACGCGCAAGAATGGCAGAAATTTGTATGCAATCACCCCCCAGAATGATATTTTGTTGATTAAACGCCAGAAAATCTCATTTTCTCATAGGTCCAAAATCGCAAAAATACGCAAGGGGTTAGTATGTCGAAAATATCCAAAAACGGCCAAAAATTAAAAGTCGAAATAACGCGCTAGAATGGCAGAAAATAGCGTCCAATCACCCCCCAGAATGATATTTTGTTGATTAGACGCCAGAAAATCTCATTTTCTCATAGGTCGAAAATCGCAAAAAAAACATAAGGGGCTAGTATGTCGAAAATGCCCAAAAACGGCCAAAAACTAAAAGTGGAAATAACGCCCTAGAATGGCAGAAAATAGAATGCAATCACCCCCCCCCCAGAATGATATTTTGCGGATTAGATGCCCGAAAACCACATTTTCTCATCCGTCAAAAATCGCAAAAAAAGTAAGGGGTTAGTATGTCGAAAATGCCCCAAAAAAGTCAAAAATTAAAAATGGAAATAACGCGCAAGAATGGCAGAAAATGGTATGCAATGAACCCCCAAAATGATATTTTGTTGATTAGACGCCAGAAAACCTAATTTTCTCATAAGTCAAAAATTGCAAAAAAACGTACGTTTGTAGTATGTTGAAAATACCCAAAAACAATAAAAAATTAAAAATGGAAATTACATGCTAAAATGGCATAAAATACCGTGAAATCACCCCCAAGAATGATATTTGGTTGATTAGACGCCAGAAAACCTCATGTTCTCATAGGTCAAAATCGCAAAAAAAACATAAGTAGTTAGTTTGTAGAAAATTACCAAAATCTAGAAAAAATTTAAGTGGAAAGAACACGGTAAACTGGCAGAAAATAGCATGAAATCACCCCCCAGAAAGATATTTTGTTGATTAGACTCCATTTGTGTTTCTAGGTTCCACTGCAAATACAAAAAGATCAGAATAGAAAGATCTGATTTTGAACAACATGCTACAAATGTGCTCATTCGTAAAACTGTCAATACATATAACGTCTTATGCCTACATATCTGTTTCCTAATGGTAAGTCATTATTGATAATTATTTCGAGAAATCCTTAAAATGAACATGCGATCAGACAGTCACATATGTACATATGTGTACAGTATATTTATTTTTAATGATAATATCATTCAAGGTGAGCCATTCCACTTTTTTATTCAGGAAGTGTGTATCAATCAAACAAGTAGCCCTTCGTATTACTCGGTACCTCTGAAGTACCACTTAGGTTCAAAAAGGTTGGTGACCCCTGCATATAATAAGGCGTCTGTAGCGGCAATGTTTGTTCAGTCCTCTTATAGTTATCCAATCTTCATGTTCTTCAATTACAACAGCCTTCCTGGCAATAAGCTTGTCAACGAAGAGAACCTAAGATTCTGTGATGTGTGGTTGTGACTGCGTCAAAAACTGTCTGGTCCGTAGGCTGCCAAATCCCTGACCAATTCTATACATCCATATGGCTGTGAAGTGTATGAGGTCGTCACGACCCCAAAGAAAAGTGTTACGCTTTCAAGCATATCTTCAAAGGAAGCTCGTACAGCGTCAAAATGTTCAAAGAATGTCAAAAAACAAGAAATATTTATGAAGAACATTATACAAAAGAAGGTTGTCGAAAAGTCATACTATGGTAAGGTGGCAATATTTTAATTTTTTTTTTTCATGGTTTCTTTTTTGTATTTCAATTTTTCATCCTAGTATGTCATCAAACTGGTCAGGAAATATAGTATAGTATGTCATCAAAAACCTACAAAAAAGTCACAGCGTAGCATGTTGTCAAAAATGAACAAAAAATGTTAATGTATTGTATGTTGTCAAAGATCATGAAAATCAATACAGTATAGTGTGTCAACAAAAATGACAAAAAATTATCATAGTATAGTAAGACAACAAAAATCACAAAAAAAACTTCATGGTACAGAATGTCAATAAAAATTATCAAAAAGCACCATAAGGTCGTATGTTGTCAAAAATCACGAGAACTATCATAGTATAGTATGTCAGCAGAAATTACTGAAAAATGTCATATTAAGACATCAAAAATTTAAAAAAAAAAACTACGACATAATATGTCATCAGTAATCCTGATAAAATGTCACTGTCGTATTTTGTCAAAAATCATGAAAAAGTCATATTACAGTATGTTGTCAAAAATCATGAAAAAATATATATGCTTCATAAGTGAAATCATGTGTGATCACTAGCACCCTAGCACTAGAATGGGAAAAATGCAGCAAACGCTGAATATTGTAAAAAGTATAAATATTAGGGGGGAAAGTTCCACACATGCAGAAATGTCCTGAATTGGCTGAGCGTTTTGATACATGAATGGCAAAAACTGGACAAAAAGTGTAGAACTGTAGGGCGATAAAATAAGGAAAACAATAGTGTGAATGCTAACTTTGCATTCACACTTATAAATGTGTGGCATACAGGTATGAGAAGCTGGTGAAAATTCGTAGCCTACTCGTCATCTATGTAGGTCATACTTTACACGGCCCGTGTTTACAACCACAATGGCTTCGGGTTACCGGCCGCATGTTTCACACGTAGCTAACGGCAGCACCACACAAAAAGAGAGAGAGAGAGAGAGAGACTGCCTGCCTCATTGTGAATGAAGCTCATCTGTGTGTGCTCCAGCATCACGCTATCCTCCGTGGTAAATGTGTGGATTCAGCTCCCCTCCTCCCGCTGCCTCAAGTCTACCGCTGCCTCCCATCCTCACACTGACCTCCTCTGTCTACGCTCCCCCCAGCGCCCTCCCCTCCGCGCGCTGCTGTACAAAAATCTGCGCTAGCGAGTTTCGTGTCCCTTTCTCCTTATATGGTGATCAGCGTCGCTGCCCGACCCCTCCTCGCGCTGAGAGCGAGGCGCGTTCACTGGCCGCCGCCGCTCGCCATTCGCTTCCATATTTGGAAGCGAGTTCAACTAAAACCGCAGGGGGAGGAGGAGGAGGAGGAGGGAGGGGACACCACGGCATTGCGCCTCCTCCTTCCTCCTATGCCCCGCTTTGCGCCCGGCAGGCGGCTGAATGTCGGAGAGAAAAAGCGCAGACGCTTTATTTATTAAACACCCTTAACGCCACTGGTGTAATAACATCGCACGTGTTCAAATATTCAAGCCGATTCTCAAATAACACCAACTGTTATTTTTTCAAAAAAACATTCAACTGATGTATTCGTATGGATGCAACTGCAAAGAAACGATACGTTACAATAAATAATTTGTAATAATTTGATTGTACGTCAAGTAATAACGAAGCATTAATAATTGTATGGTGGGCAACAGTGGGTTTTATATATTTGTTATCGTGGGTTTATATTTGTTTTTAAATACGCTGCAAACACATTCCCATAATGCTCTCTGCTCTCATGCAGTTTCCGATAAAAGAAATCAATGGTCAATCAATCAATCAAAGGAAAACGGAAGTTTCGTATATACAAATAAAACTACGAGGCATGACATGCTACTGATCTCCTCAGTCAGGTGTCATTTCTGTTAAATAACAGTGGTCAATAATATTTTTTAAGTTTTATTCTACCCAGGGAACCATTGTATTTGAGCATTACCGCTTTAAGGTGCATGCGGAAGATATTGCAGTAAAACTAATTATTACTCAGAGTAGATTTACGAGCGAATAAATGTATTAATCAGTAGTAAACGTCAAGCAGAAAAAAAGGCGGCTGCTCGTGCTTGGTAGACGGCAGCTCCCGCTCGTGCACCTGAACTGAGGTCGCGCATATAGGCGCGTTCGCGACACGTATCCAGTGTGTGATTGCGAGCGACAGTTGATCATCACAGTCCATTCAGTTACTGCCCAAGAGCTGACCAGTCCTATCTCCAGCAATGGTAGGTTTTTACCGCATTCATTGTCTCTCTTATACCCGATTTCAATATATATCGGAGGTTTATGGGCAACTAGTGTTGTATTTTATAGTTAACGGTACTGGTTTCGGCGTCAAGCGTAGCAAGGCGGTTCTGTACCACCGGAGCCCCCTGCTAGCACCGGGGCTAGGTGGTGGTCAGGACTGTGCGCGAGGCTGGGCAGCTCGTGATTCTCAGAGAGCACAATGGAGCCACACATTACATCCATCATATTAAAGAAATTTACCCTGCAGATAATGGTACCTCGCAACCAGGTTTCATTCAATTGCCGGTGTTTCGCCAGATAAAGCAAATTTACTTAAGGGCCTACCTGCGTTGTTGTCGACACATTTTTTTCTTCACGATGGTCTTTGTGCTTAATTGAATGGTGTGACTTTATCGCTCTTCTCCTCGTTGGAGCTTTCACAGAACAGCAGCGCTGCGCCGACAGGTGCAGCAGCGCCCCAGGGCCATCAAGCTAACGCTATTGTTAGTTGAGGGAGAGTTACGCTAGCTAGGTTAGCAAAGGCAGAAAATGACATCCATTATGGCCGGCGCTAGCTCTGATTTTCGTGTTCTTTGTCTACACTGCTTCCTTGCTAACGGTCTTGCTGATGCTGTTTGACTACGTACTTTTAATCGGGGAAATTTTAGGCCCACAGCAATTGCAGTTGTACAGATCGTACGTTTGTGGCCAAGATGCGTAGTGCCGGTAAATGTGAGAATTGACAGACGAATCGTCCGTTTGTGCTGAGTTTTGCCTTATATAGCAAGCTAGCGCACACATGTGCGTATGCTGCATTCATGGCCCCACCCTGAATTTGGTGCAAAGACCATTTTGTTTGGACCCGTATTATAGCGGAACTGCAGTCGGATTTTATTTATAACCTTTGACGATGTGAGGATTTTACTATTGTGATAGAACGTGGGGAATATTTGACTTAAGTTTCAATGTTACGTAACGCTTAATTATCAGAGTAGGGTTTATTAGCTAAAGCTAACGGGCCGCTGTTTCTGGATCTAAGTAGTTGGTGTTGCGCATCTTTTTTTGTTGTTGCGCATCTAATTCGCAGACCAGTTTGTACACGCAGAGAGGCCGCTACGCAATTAGATTATTTCTCAAGACAAGATGTGTCCAATTAAAATCGTTCTACTCCGTCATACAGACGCATGCCGGAAATGGCAGACTACGTGTTATTGTTACTGCACGAAAGTAAAAATGTAAATATTAAATCGCTTTGTATTTATAGGTGTTGTTGTCTGTCGGCCTATTTTGCTGAGTCCACTCCATTTAAAAATCTGACATCAACATAATTTGTCTGCTGCACTACTTCCTTTCACCCTATAGTGTTTAAATGCACACTCACGCACACTGTGTATATATGTATCTTAAATGTGTCTGTGTGTAAAGGAATTCACGATTGTGACACGATGTGTATTGTATCTGTGTATTGTCTCCTTATCTGATTAGATAAGGAGACAGTAAGTAACCACCAGACTGATATTCCCTGCACCACTGATATTCACAGATGGATTAGGGAAGTAAGGTTGTTTTCTGGTTAATCATTATTCTTAAATCCACTGTTATCTCACACAGGCTTTTTACACCCAGAGCACAGGCCTCACACCCAGAGCAAACATACAGTACCTGCCCATGCTGCTTTGCGGTTGGCTTCCCTTCCCATCTTTCCTGCCCCACTATTTCCTTTTCATTGTCTTTTTCCATCACACACTGACACATTGCTGGTGGATAGCAGTTTTTGTCCAACCTCTCCCGAGACTGCGTTTTCCTGTGGAGGGCCTTAAATGTTCAGAAAATCTGACTAAGTTTATGGAGCAGGTCTGACTCAGTGATGTGACGCGTATTCAGTTTTTCAACAGAAGCTCCATTGTCTACAAGTGAATCCTGCACTGAAAAACCTAATTACTGACTACGCCCTCACCAAAATGGTCATCTATATGGTTCTCCCTG
Source organism: Trinectes maculatus (assembly GCA_016785345.1). Taxonomy (NCBI): domain Eukaryota; kingdom Metazoa; phylum Chordata; class Actinopteri; order Pleuronectiformes; family Achiridae; genus Trinectes; species Trinectes maculatus. Next base: position 437,874 of record JAFBJQ010000475.1, on the reverse strand, counting down.
TGCTTGCTGGAGATCTTATGTAATGTTTTATAGCTACTGCCCCAGTCACAGATCTGCAGTGGACTTTGACCAGAGTTTGACCAGTTGGACACATCTAAGTCTTGTTCTTACTTATTTAGTCTGACCTCATACATATTAAATACTTTTGCTGACTGAATTTTGACTAACTTGCTCCCAACTGTGCTGACAATCAAAATCATTTTCGGATTGTCATACAGCAACATGGCTAAAGCTTGTCATGGCCAAATCTTTGTCTTAGAATTCCCAGTATTAGTCATAGAGGAACCTGTGTGGGTGGGTATGTGTTGTGGTGTGATCGTCACATGCTACCCTCTCAGGCCCTTTTCAGTTTCATGTCTGTAGTTACAGTACTTGTCATCACTTCTGTCCTGTTAGACATGATGTCAATGGCTGTATTGTGAGGACAAAACAATCACTGTGAAGCAGAGCTGCCTAATCACACTGGATGAAAAATACTTCATCTTTTTTCTTTACGTAATATTTTTCAAAATCAGTCCATATTTAGGTTAGGTTGAAGTTGTTGCAGTAGATTTTCCATTTAATCATGAAAAAAGCATTCTTGTCTCCGAATATATAAATATTTTGTATTGTTGGTTGGACTCTTTTACTATGTACAGTAATAGCAGCTATCATCTTAAACTGAAAATATATTTAGATGCAGTTTAAACATATTTTTCTCTCCACAGGCCTCCGGTGTGAAAGTCACAGATGATGTAATTGCCGTCTTCAATGACATGAAGGTGCGTAAGGCTCAGGCAAATGAAGACGAGAAGAGGAAGAGGAAGAAGGCTGTTCTGTTCTGCTTGAGCAAGGATCTCAAGAGCATTGTAATGGATGATGAACGACAGATTCTGCAAGGGGATGTGGGAACAACTGTCCAGGATCCATACCATCACTTTGTGAACATGCTACCTGCAGACGACTGTCGTTACGCCCTGTATGACGCAACCTATGAGACCAAAGAAACAAAGAAGGAGGATCTGGTCTTTATCTTCTGGTGAGAATGACCATTAGCAGCCATTTGGGAATTTATAAATTTAAGAGACTTTCCTTTGTGTTTTTGGTTTTAATATTTGTTTCCCCGTTCACAGGGCTCCAGAAAATGCTCCCTTGAAGAGTAAGATGATCTATGCGAGCTCAAAAGATGCTATCAAGAGGAAGTTTGAAGGTGACTTGGCGTATTCATGCAATTTTACTAACATTTGAAAAAATTGTCAAGCTTCAAACACGTTAAACAAACCAGAACCAAACTTCAAGTTTCACTTTACAATATTTCTTCTATCCGTGTGTTAAAATTATTCATAGTGACAAACCCACAGGAAATTAAGACTTGACTTTGCACTTCCCTACAGCTTTTAGCTAAGGTGTGCAAGTGTGGTCTAATCACCTACACTGACATAACAAAACGACATTTCTGTACATTTTTTCTGAAAAGTACCAGTGTGTAATTGTGGCTGCTGTCTCCTCCCCCTAAGGTATTAAGCACGAGTGGCAGGTGAACGGTTTGGAAGACCTCAAAGATCGGCGTACCCTGTCAGAAAGGCTTGGCGGCTCATCAGTAGTCAGCCTGGAAGGACACCCTATATAAATATTACCACTCCCTCCCTCCTCTCTGGCTTCAATAGAGGCCTTTCAGACACATCTGTTGAGTTTAGCTGTTCATTCCAGTGCGGTTTGGAAAAGGGCAAAAGTTGAATCGGCACCATTGGTGGGAGAATCTCGGGGAGGGATACTGTGGGTGGGTATGGGGTTAAGTGGCAGTTTAAAAAAAAAAAAAAGATTCCACAAATAAAGACTGTCATTCCAGTTCAAGAAACATAAAGGATATGAACAAAACACACACAAAGGAAAAAAACATAAAGATAAAACAGAGGAAGGATGTTGACGGTAAATACACATTATTCATGTTTAAAGACAGGGTTTTGTTCTTCCCAGGTTCCATTTCAAAAATTTAGTTTTCCATTGAATCCTGTCAAATGTTCATTCAGCTACATTTTTGCCAAACCTCTAGTTGTGTGTAGTTGAAATTAGGTGTAGTAAAAACTAACTCACTCTTGATTGCACAAGTTGTATCAAAACCTCTGGAGAAACATGCGGTTAATTATATATTCTTTGTGTGTGCGTGTGTGTATGTTTTTTTTCTTTCTTTTTTTTGAACATGCAAATTCCAAAACTTGAGTGATCCCTTTTTATTTCCTGTTCCAGGTTATAAATCCATTGTATTTGATATAGTAAACGTACAACATTCCTTGTACATGTTAAAACCAAGAACTCCTTGATTTAAAAGCTTTGGTGTTATGAAGGTCTGATGAGGAGCGATGTGTATATGAAGGACCAGCAGTCAGAGTTTAAACTGAATATTGAATGGTGGATGTTTTGTATCGTCTCCTTATCTCTAATAAAAAAGCACTAAACTACTGGGTTGTCCTGCTCCTTTCACTCTAACTTTTTTTGTGGTTTCTTTGTAGTAGCTTCCTGGTCATGGGGTGAGCAATACCTATTGTAAAGATACGCAGTGCACTTACTGCTTCAGAAAATAATTATCAGATAGTGTTTTGTTTTCTGAAATGAAAAACATTCCATTAAAATATTCAAACCAAAAAGTAAGTTTAAAATCACTAACCATATTCATACATAAAAAGGTAAAACCAGGTTTTTGCGAGTATTTGTGTTTGGCTAGTTGCAGATTATCTTTTTATCAACTGATAATCAATTCGGCTCTTAATATTTCACCATGCTTCAGCACATTTCTTTGGGGTCCATGGCCATTGATGCTGCAATTCTTATAATGACCACAGGAGGACAACCAAACACCATAAAACAGGAGGACAACCAAACACCATAAAACTGAACCATAAAACACTAAACACTGATAAACCTCTTTATTAAAATATAGTAATATTTCATATTTTTTCAAAAAATAAAATCAACTGTCTGCTTAAATGTTATGCATCAGTGTTTTCAATTAACTTCTATAGCTGCAGATCATGGTAGAAGCCAAATGAACCTTGAAGAGCAACCAAAGTATCAAGACATTGCCCCAGTAAAGAACAGCAAGAATAAAAGACATGCCCTCAGTCAGTCTCCATTATCCACAGTTGGAAAATAATTTGCTGTTACTACTTACACACCCTGTACACGCAAGAAAACTATTTTTCCTCTTAAAAAGTGGTCTGTGTTATTGCTATGGAAACACTGACTCTGGGCATGAAACATATCAAAAGATGCCGCTGTGATGATCTCACAGACAGATTTGTTTAATAGACCCAGAAATTACACGGAGCAAATTAACCAGAGCAAATGCTCAATGAAGGGAAAGAAAACCTAAAGTCACTAAGTAGATCAGCTTTACCAACGTATCCTCGGGGAAGGTTAATATTGTATGGATCTAATCTGGTTTTACTTCAGGCAAAACAAAACATTCCACCCTGTTTCTATTCACATCGTGCTTACTTGGGTTTTTCATGCTTTACTTTCAAAACCGTCTTTGGCTCAACTTCTGCCCTTAGTCCTGAACACAGTCTAGTCTGTTACCGTGTATCCAGTAGCAGATCTGAGCAAACTTCAGAGGAGTGATGCGCACGGCCACGTTATAATCCCGGTTCTCCCCATCTATCTCCAGCCACTGGTGTCCAGAGAATATGCCGATGACCTTTCTCTCCCAGCGCTCTAAACTGTTGTCCCATACTCTTCCATACACTCCGGAGCCACTGGCTCCTGGTCGGGCATCGCAGTGCTGGTATATCAGGTCACTTGACTCTTCTTCTACGGGACAAAATCTGTAAACCAGCTCCCCAGGTCTGTCGCTGTCAAAACCAGAGAAGTGGATGCGCTTCCCTGCCAGATCATCAGAGTAAGGAGCTACGGAAAGGCGCATGAAGGGGCGTCGGTGAGGCCAGCGCAGCTCCAGCAGCGCATAATCAAAGTCCATGCTGACCTCCTGAGGGCCCTGGATCCAACCCTTTGGCACACGAGTACGTTTCACCCTCACCCAACGGACCAGAGGCTTCTTGGCAGAAGTGAGGCCAGCTTTTGTGATATTGATAGACGGTGGAATCAGGAAGCCCACCCTCAGCTTCCTCGCCCCTTTCACATAATCCTTCCCATCATGCACGCAGTGGGCAGCTGTGAGAATGTGCCGCTGAGACACAAGAACGCCAGTACAGCCGGTGGAGATCCGCACGACTGTGGAGAAAGGGTAATCCAACAGGAAGTTGTCTCCCTGAATGTTAAAACGTCCGTCCGCTCCATAGATCTGCCTCCTCACCCGCCTGTGTCTGGGCCTCAGTCGAGGTCCTCGGCTGGGTGGGTAGGCAAAGAGCTGGGTTTCGCCCTCAAAATCCTCCTCATCCTCCACGTCCACAGTAGTGAGAGTGCGGGAGCCGTCGGCATACAGCGTCTCAAAAGCCAGTTTCTCACTCAGGTGTGCGTCCTCTCCTCTGTGGAAGCAGCTGGAGTTGCAGTGAGTGGTGAAGTCCAGCTGGGCGTGAGCACTGAAGCGAGAGCGGGTGAGAGGCGTCGGCGTGTGAGGGACCAGTGCTGGGATGTGGACCGGCGGGGGGTGTGGAGGTTGCAGAAAGGACAGGGTGAGAGGGAGAAAGAGTTGGAGCAGCAGCAGAAGCAGGTTCTTCATGTGGCAGCTCTCGCGTGGTGTCATCATGGTGATGGGACACACTGCAATGACACAGAAAAAGACACATATTCCAATACGTTCATCAATAAATCAACTGAGGGGAAAAAAACAAGCCACCTGACAACAACAGATAATCCTCATCCATCATAAATCTGAACTCTCTCACAGCTGATTGTAAATCACTGCCTCTGCAAGTGAGGTCAACTTGAGAATCTAATGTTGCAATGCAGGGTTGAGTTTCATCTGGTGTGTTGAGGCAACAATGAACCTCTTGTTCCTATAATATAGATTAGCAGTGAAATCGGATTCCAGCCTGACGGAACCAAACAAGCGCTTTAATGTCCGTTTGGTACAAAAAGTCTCACGAAAGGTTCAATCACAGAGGAAGCCAAGTGGTCACAGGCCAAGGTAAAAATCCAGAGCAAATCTGAGAGGTCAAAGGCATCGTTACATGAAACTATGTTCTTGTTTTGTTTTTTTTTTTAAATAAAACATCAGGATAAGTAAGAAAGTCTGAATTATTAAACAGATAAGCAAGAATTTGGGAGGTTCCACTAAAAAACAATCAAATATTTGACAACGCTCAGAGGTAAGAAGTAGTTGTCCATCAGACATGAACTACTTCACAGCCTTCATGGGGCTTTCAGGACAGATTAGCAGTGACAAAGAGATACTTGATCCCCCACTACAGGCTGCGGACCTGGAGGCGCTCATGGCACGAAGAGAGCAGGTGTTTAAAAAAGTGTGTGGGGGGAAAAAAAGAAACAAGTCGAGGCATGGCAGCCAAACGGAGCATTATAGCTAACAAAAGACAGGGTGGGGCTTGTGCACACACCTATGAGTGATCCTCCACAACGCTACAAAGGAGGTAGGGAGTTACAAGATCAGGGAAAGTGCTGATGTGTTGGATGCATGGCAGCGTGTGGCACAAAGTCAATACCAGATACACAAGATCATAAGTGGTTGACTGGTGAAGGAGAGAGCAAACTCTGACTCCTGAGTCCTGTGGCACAATTCATTTCAAACACTCAAATAGTTCTGAACCACAGCTCTACACAGAACCTCAGTATCATCTTATTATCAACAAGATGTAAAATAAAACCATGACAAGATGATGCTGAAAGATGAAATATTTCTTCACCATTCAGCAGCAGCAACATGATGGGAGAGTGAAGGTGTGTGGCACTAACATATTACCTGCCACATACAATCTTTATCTCCCCCTAGTGTTATATAGCAGAAAAAAAGGGAAAGTACAAAAAGTGTAAGCAAATATGCATGGCTCTGAAATATATATTAAAAGTTTAAAACTACAGTTCACGTTTTCCATCTCATACATTACCTCCTGATTAGAGGTCAGGGGTCCGTGTTTACATCTCCTCCCCATCAGCTGAGCGCTTCATGATCACGTCCCAGGTTTTCTTCATCATCTCATCATCTCATCATCACGAGGTGACGGACAGGTTGCTTTGCCAATCCTCTCTTGTCTCCCCGGAAAAACAACGAAAAACAAAAAAACCCGGCCACGCTTTTTATAGTCGCGTCCAAAATAAAAATCGCTCCCGATGCAGATTGAATATCCAGACGGCCCCGTGTTGCCCAGCCGGCTCCGACACACAGCAACAAATACAAGTCTCCTGTCTGCAGGAAGAGTTTCCTCCGGGTCCCGCGTCACGGCGCCCCGCCCCCTCCCCCCTCCCCCCTCGCCCCTCCCTCTCTCCCTGCTCAGCTTCATAATAATCCCTCAGCTACAGTTACTCTCACACACATGATGTCCACTTTAAATCCATCACCACTTATTAATAACTGGTCCAAATTAGATTCAGGTCAGTCGATCGGAGCTTCTCGTCTCTGGTTTACTGTATGGAACAAGATCAAGGTGACATCTGACCACATCTTGAGTTTTTATGACTCAATTATTTATTTTATCTTTAGTGAAAAATAGTGATGGTGATGGTGTTTTCAAATGGAGGTTTTCATACCGTCAGCTAAACTTAATATTTTAAGACTGAGTCCATTGTGTCATGTTGTATTCGACTAAACAATAATAATAAGACATTATAATGTCATACTGTGCAAGTTAAGTCTTGAGCTGCAGCTACTTTTTCCCATCAAGCTCTATATTAGAATAAAGATTAAACATCTAGCACAGTGAATTATCACAGCCGATGACTTTTTTTTCCCCCTTTCATAGGTGTTTACAGTCATCATGTACACTCAATGCTTGAGGTGCCAAGCAAGAAAAGTCTTGTTTCTGGCATTAGTGCACTCCAATTATCCCGAGTGCCAAGAGTTAAAATAGATACAAGTAAAGACCAACTAGGAGGCAGGCAGAGGAGGCGTTGGGGCTTGTTGGCTGCAGCATTCACCTCTTCCTCTGCTGCCTGACCTTGATCTCCAAGAGGTCTTTCATCTCTTTGTGAACCTGTGGAATTTGGGAAGCTGTGCGTTGACGCTACCATGGGGCGTGTTGCAGTTGCAGGGGTGCCAATATAGAGCTTCCAGTCACAGCGTCAGTGCTTTCAGGAATGCTGAGGAATCTCCCAACAATGACACAGGTCAGGCTGTCGGCACAGTGTGACTGCTGTTGCCCTCATAGCAAATGTGGTCCCAGACGAATACTAATAAATGGTGCAGTGTGGTGTATTCCTACAGAAATACAGAAAAAAAAATGATCGTGGGTGGAAATGTAGGTAGTGAGAACCAGAGAGTTGTAAATGTGAGTATCTGTAAGCATTCTGTCAGTAATGATGGGACAGAGAGTGAGCGGGGCGCTGGTTTTGTGTTTGGCATCAAACAAGCGGGATTTAGTTTCTATGTAGATCACACGATTTCCGGCCTTTTTGATCTTTCTCTCAGCTCGTGTTTATTCCAGCTCTGTCAAAAATGCAGGGCAGATGACAGAGCAAACAAAAAAAGACAGACGATTCATTTGAGGCACGCATTTTAAGAAACTGACAAAAAACATTTTACACACGATAAAATGTTTTCAACTTACATAAGAACGTTCTCTAAGTCCATCTCAGGTCTGATACCATCCACACTTTGGACTCGAAAGTCACATGACTTGCCTGCTTTGGTGTTCGGGAGGGCATGCGATTTACCGCAGGGTGAACATGTCAACACCAGATGAAACAAAATTCCTCTACCCGGAATCAACCCCATGACACCAACATACTGCTGCCTCTGTTTGATGGTGTGTTCTTTTCCCATCTGCAGACAGAGGTCGACTACACAACCTGCGCTCCTTCATACATGGACACCAGGTGGGACAGTCGTTGTACTGGTCACCCTTTGGCTATTTAGCATCTGGTCAGTTGAGCAGACCTTCTGGTTTTTGAACAGGCCAGATGTGCACATGTGGGCTGCATTTTGCAATGGTTTATTAGCAGTAGCCCTCCTTAGAAATATACAATGACTTAGATTTCACTGTGTGATTGTTATTAACTGTTATCCAGAAGTTGCTGTGCTGTGATGTACAGTAAATACGTATGGCATAATAGCATCTCAACAATAACAATGCTAATGTGCTAATGTAGGTATAATGCTTACCAGTATTGCCATTATAACAAAGTGTGTGAGAATGCTAATATTTGCTAATTGCACTGGTTTGCAGGTATTTGATTAGAAACCAAAGTACTGGAAAAAATGACTTTTTATTTTTTGAATCACTGTGATGCTGCATTACAGTTATTGGGATTTGTACATCCGTACAAAATGATATGTCAGTGAATCCATATGTCAGTGAATCCAACCACTATTTGTTGAGATTTCTCAGCCTATATCTGTCTAAATCATCCAACCAACCAACACTGACATCTATGGCTTTTTTAACACCCAGGTCCTGAAGGTCAGTAACCTTCCTGCTCAACCCCCAACCCCCCGATCCTCCACCAGCTCATGTATGTGTATTCCTCTGACCTATACTCACACACTCATTCTTTCCAAGATGATTCACTTAAGAAAACAAGAAAAAGGTGCCAAGCAGACCCTCTTTTCCCCCAATAAAAAAAAACTGCTGTCGTGTTCATTAACATCTGCCTATTTTTCAGGGAAGTGAGTTATTACTCTGTCAGTGTATCAAAAAGAAGAGAAGAAAACATTTAAAGGAAACTGAAAATGAAAGCCATCAGGTTACTGGGCCATCTGTGTTACTTGTGTTTGACTTTCCTCACAATTACCCCAGCTTCGTACAGAGCTACTTCATGAATCTCATAGCTGGTAGCTGCTCAGCCTGCAGGAAAGCAGTGTGGAGGATTCCAGATGAGTGAGTTCACGCCGGGTATGTGTGAACAAGCATAACTTATATTGCCATGAAAATGGCGCTGTGGCACTGAACACAAGTCAAAGCCTGTAGTAGTCCCATGTTGTAACAACATGACTCCATCGATAATATGCAGTTACACACATTTTAACACGAAGGTGAGGAACAAAGATGCCCTGCTGCCCCCTACAGTGCCAACATGGTGGGCCAGAGGATCAAGACTTATTTGCCCTGTAAGCTGATAAGCCCAGGATCCATTAACAGGATCACTGTTACAGCACATTCTTTAATCTGATCATTAAAGAATCTGGAGACTCTTTTCATACTGAAACAGTAGAGTGAAAAGAGTGAGTCTTTGTAACAACCCTTTAGCACTTGACCTGCTGCCTGTTGGACCCTCTTGTCACTTAGGAACCGCAAAAACTGGAGCCTTCTAAGGGAGATGTTTTTTATAGAGTCAGACTGTGAAGTCAAAGAATGTCCCCCTTCTCCTCTCCAGCCTGTGCCTCAGTGTTTTATGTCCTCTTTTTTTTCTGTTTTGATATATTTATTGCTTCTTCACTCGGTCCCTTTTCATCAAAGCCTTTCCATCCCATCTGTCTGTCCCCCGTCTCTCCTCATTATCAGGGCTCACCAGAGCAGATATTTTCTCCACCCTCCAGCTCATGTGTTGTTGCGACGTTTGAAAAATAGCTTCATGTGTGAAAGGGATTACCTTTTCAGAAGTTTGATTTCCCAACTCTGAAAGCTGACGTCCCTCCAGCCATTAGTCCCCGGTCCTCCTGCAGGGCCTTGTGGGTACGTATACAGCCTCACTTCCCTCCGGCATGATGTCATTTCAGTTTGGCCGCATAAACTAAGAGAAAAAGAAAAAAAAAGGAAACACAGTTAGCAAAAACAGACCTAAGGAATGCAAACTGACAGACTGCGATGAAATCCATCAGGAGAGAGGTGGGAGTGTGTCTCCTCGTATCTCTAACCAGTCTGGGCAGAGTGAAGTGTAGCAAAGAGTCCACTGCTCAGATTAGAAATCATTCCGGACGGAATTCTGCTTATCAGCTTCCAAACTCTGATCTCCCATAACAACCATAAAACATGTCTTTGTCCGGATATATGGAGAAGAGAAGGGAAACTTGCTTAACAATGTGATTTAGCAGGCATTGTGGTCCCAAATGGCAAAATAAAAGATGGCATATCATTTTCTAGCTTTGAACCAAATAATGAATCCAAGCCTGTGATCTTTGCCTCTTGTTGACTGTTTCAAGTATAGTTTCTTTCATCAACAGTTTCAGTCTTTTTTAGAAATAATTATGAACGGGAATAATAAAGCTTGACCATGAAAACCAAATCTGCCTAAAAAGCTATTTGCCAAAAGCAAATAAATTTTATGTCTTCATTCACTTGTGAAAAAAATTCTTTCCACACAACCTCCCAGTACGATGAAAACATCAGTGGCAATGTGCTTGACAGACGCCAAAGTGTGGCTTTAATCCGCTGAAATGGCTGGTTAAGTGATACCAGAGAAAATCAATTTCTCAGGAATGTTTGAAATGTGAGTTATTTTGTGAGACCTGAGAAGGTACAGGAGTCAGTGATACCGAGTCTCTGATCACCAGTGATGAGTGAAGGCATGGCTGCCATACAGATGTTATAAATTGGGGAAAATGCAAACATGTGACCTTTTACTAGAATGAAAGGCTCGATCGCAGCAATATGGTTCAAATATCCCGAAATCCAAGAGGCGGTGATAGAAACACAATGCAGGCTTTTGCTAACTATCCAACCACATAAGATGGATCAAACCTTCTAAAGCGGTTTCCATGGAGGAGACGGAGACAAAAGGCAGCCAGGTCATTTGAGTGGAAGAACAAATCTGCTGTAAAGGACTTGGTAAACAGACCCAAATATTTACAGCCTCAGAGTGAACATTCCCGCCAACACTCAGCTGTGCGAGCGGCTTATTCATGCACAAGGACAGTTGAATTACAGTGATGAAAGATACTAAACTCCCACCTGCATTTAAATGTGTGAGTAAAACTTGACCTGCACTGAAAGGTTTGTTAGAACTTTTCTTCCACTAAGGATTCAACCATTCACAAGCAAAGACCATAGATTCGTTTACATCCATGGAGAGATCCACAACAATGTCACCGCATCACAACTGTCATGACTTGTCTAAACCCCTCACTCATTTGATGTGAATAATCAAATTTGAAATGTTTTTTTTTTCAAACCTGTATATGATGAAGTGGTGAAAACAATTTTTTAAAAAGTAATAATAGACTGTATAAACTTCACATATGTCTCCTGTCACTAGTCAATTCTACCTTAGATAGGTTTACCTTAGTAAAATGTACCTTACCTTTACTGAGGGCTTTTGTACATACATACACACATACTGATAGGCGTGTATGTGTGGACCACACTACACTGAATCCAGACTGAGGGCACCTGAATGGAATGTTCTGGAATGTTCTGGAATTGTTATCGCCACAGTTCTTTACTCCAGAGAAATGACAAAGGCCCCGCCCACAAGAACAACATGGTTGCCAGGTAACAAAAAATCCCTGATAGTGGCCACAGACAGGTTAACTGTATGTTAACTGTGTGTGTGTGTGTGTGTGTGCTCGTTTATATACAGTATACACACACATTATTATGCTTATGCTTGAAGATTAACTTTGTTAACTGCTGCTGTATCACTGCTCAGGCATTTAAGATGTTTTTTTAATCTTATACTGCATTTAGAGTTGGATTTTCCCAATTACAAATTTCCATTAGCTGAACTCTGAGGAGCATTCTGGTCATCTGTACAATGAAACAGTCTATTCACTATCTGGCTTCACAATAAGAATCACAATAAGCAATCAGTGGTAATCAGCTGGGTAAATCCACCCAGCATCTCTCAAGCATCTTCTCTTAAAAGGAAAAATGTTGGCAGTCGCAAACAGAGTCAAGTCTACTGGCAGCAAAGTGAGATAACGCTTGCCTCGACACAATTAACTGTCCAAGGGGCCGTTCTCCAAAAGATTCGACAGGACAGGAGTAGGTGCTTTCCTGTGCTCATCTGTTTTCTCTAACTTTCTCAAACAGCGCTTTTCGTAAAGGAAAAACCCATGCTCATTTGATTCAAGACATATTCCTAATATTTCAGCCAGGAAGGGGTGCAGGGAGATTAAAAAATCTGAGTGCAGCAAGAGCTTTTCAGCAGAGGAAAGACAGGCAGCAGGGAATCATAAGGTGGGACAGGCCCCAAATTAAGGAAAGCTACTAAAACTGTCATGAAAACTTATGCGGCAGTTTTTCTCATTGGTGTAGTAAACAGCTGAATCACACAATGAGATAGTGGGGGTTTTAGGGGAGGGGTGACTATCTGTTCAAGTCAAGGCAAGCCACTGGTCTGGGGTCAGTTATGTTGACCATATAGTCCAGTGTGTATTTTGGTTTTACAATAACAGCTGTAATTTATATCACAGCTGACATTTACTACTTCGCTGTATGGAAAATACTTCATCGTGTAAACACATTGATTAGAACTCCGCCAAGTCTTGATATAAACAGCTGGCAGCAAAATGACATTTCAGATTATGGCGAATTGAATTTATGTGTTTATTTGTAGGATCTTTATTTACTACTTCATTTTAGGTCTTAATGAAACCGCAATAGCGGCACTGATGAAGTTGAATGAATCGGTCCAGATGTGGCTCTGACAAACAGAGCTGGTCTCTGTTCTTATCTCCAGCTGCAAATCCTGGTATTCACATGCTGTCTTCATTTGGGGACACGGATCTCCACCATCAAACACCAGCAATCTGCATAATTACTGTCAGGATCTCATAACCAACACTTCCTCCGCAGTCCCCTAAACAACTGCTCCATCAATGAAGACAAACAAGACCATCTTTTTTCAGCCAAACACAACATGTCACACTCACCACCAACAAATAAAACATTACTAACAAGCCGCTCAGTTATCAGTGGATGTGTTGAGCTATTAGTGCGTTCCCTAAGTGAAATTAAAGCACGTTTCCACTGCTCACCTCCTCTACAGGGATAATTTATGATTTGCACCCAGCCAGAGAAGTTGAATTAGGAACTGAGCGAGCCAAAAGAGTGCACTGGGAGGTTTTCATGCTCATGAAAAAAATATCTTGAAAGGACGGGAACATGGCCTCTCTTGCTGCATTCTTTCCTTTATCAGGAATTCGCTGAGGTTTGGCCGCGCGCTTCATACTGGAGCCTTTTCCTGTTCGCCTGTGAATAACAAGGCCTTCCATTTGTTGTCCCTGTGTGCTTTGAACAGAGAAGCCACAGACTGCGCCTCAGAGCTGTCCAAGTGCTCAGGGCAACTCCACACCCACAGTTTAATCCTCTAAACACGACACATCTCACAAACAAACCCAGCTCCGTTCCCAGTGTCCGAAACAGACCTCGGAATAATGTTCTCTATGCAGATCAGCCTCAAGCTCCGGATCAGGGTTTTGTCCCAGCGTCTGGGACTCTCTGATGAAGCAGTGATGGTCATAATTAGATTCCAGCATGGCACGGCTTCACTTTGTGCTGAGCTGTAGCTTATTGTCTTTGACCAGCGTTTAATCCACAACTGATTAGGGAATGTAAACCCAATAGATGGCAGATCGCACAGTGATTCACTGCTCCAAAAAGACATCACCGCCACGACAACACACTCCCGCCACAACTGCTTTAATTGTGAAAGTATCTAAACCTTATTCACTGCCAGATAAACTCAGGCCCAGAGGAAATAAATGCCTGTAAGTCTCCAATGATGACAAAAGCTCTGCAAATGCGTGTCTGTTTATAATAAAAGGTAGAATTCAAAACACCCTAAGGAAAACTTGGAGACGAGCATCTCTGGCATCAGTTGGGGGATTTAGAAACAAACATCCTGCAAAAGCAGTAAAGACTGAAAAGAACTGATGCCCCACCTGTCCTGTTTTTCTTCACTCCCCAAACCTTTTCATCAAAAACGTGGAAAACAGAAAGAATTGGGATGTTTTTACTGCTGTCGACTATTTGACTTTACTTTTTAAAACAGCTTTAGTCTTTTAATGATCTTGTAAGGAGAGTGATAACTAAATAAGAACAATAATAACTTGTTTTTTAAAAAAAATCCAACCTGTATAAGGCCAGTCATTCTAACACACACTGACGGTTCCTGTTTTTCCCTGAAGTATGCGAAGCAGGACAAATGTCTGGCGGCTAAGACCAGGCAGTGGGCCGAGCAACAACAGTCCGTCATATCACAATGGCCGAGAGAGAGAGAGAGAGAGAGAGAGAGAGAGAGAGAGACATGCACATGAGGCAGATGAGGTGGCCAAAGCCTGATCTCAGTACAGACGAGGCTGGGCTGCAGCTGTGTCCTCACATTCAACTCCCATCTAGATCCAGATTAGTGACTCTTACTCAGCCAAGACCTGTTCCCACTGACTCTGAAGCTTATGTAAACAGGAATATACTGTACTGTACTGCACACACTAACACATGCTTTCTCTCCTTATCTCTCCATCCATGCATGTGCACTGGCCACATTTCATGCTACTTTATAGTTACTCAAAATAAAAAAAAAGTTATAAAGACTCTTGATGCGAGTTCACACTTTTGGATCCTCCTTACCCTCTCTATTTTATGATTTCCCATCATGAAAACACTTTTGCATGGTATAATTCATAACAACCTGATGTCACTCTAAGTTTTTAAGTTTCTAAGACAAATTCTTGTTCTTATTACAAACTCCACAGAGTGCCACCAGTTTTGTCTGTGTGTGTTTTCAGTTTTATGCTGAACATAATGTCCAGGCCATTTTAAGGTTTCTCCTGGTTCCTGTGTATTTATGGCGCTGTCACTTTCTTTTCTCATGCAGGGGCCGTGGAGCCAGGAGGTGCTGTTGAATTATGAGCCTTTGACTTGGCAGGGTGTTGAATGACTGTTGGCTTAAAGAGCAATAGTTCACCAGCTCTGCCGCAGATCCAAAGGAACTCTACCCAGCCGGCAAGTCCCCGATGCACTGGAGTCACCCACAACAAACACCCTGAGGATATGTGAGAACCACGCTGTGGGTTTAACTTGCTGCCATACCTCCCTGAAGTCATTTCCTCACTTTGCACAACAACATGCTCCAATAATTCTACGTCATTTGCCAAACATTCAAACATTTATTGTCACATCGGACTTTTGGGCATTTTTTAAATGTATTCTCTAAACCTAGATAAAATAATTAAATCAAGAAAACTTCAGCTTCATGAATCAAGTGGAAATAAGAGACAAACAAGTTAAAGGTGTACGTGCGCATCGGGAGAGTAGGTGGCGCTGGTGGTGGACTTGGTTTCAAGTGGTCTCCGGTTGCTGAGCTGTGTTGTTTCTTTTAAAAAGTCACCCAGACGCCATGTGACAGACAGATGGAGCATTCAGCCGTGACTCACACTGACTCTCATTTGAACGCGGCAGTGACTCAGCATGACAAAAGCTCTAAAACGGGAGAAAGGAGCACTTAACAATATCTTTCCTGTCTTAATGAATTCATTTTCTCAGTCACTCTTTCACTTGACAGATCTTTTTTCTTACTCTTCTTTTTGCAGACTCACATTGAGACGTGGAAGTTTTTCCTCCTCTGTTCATTCATTCCTTACACTGGGCTTTGTATGCTTTATTTTTCCCACTTTGGCTGTGCTGCTGGGGAAACTGAAAGACCAATTCCAACAATGTCACTCAAGTCAAACAGGGGAGAACGTTAACATTCAGTGTTGTCTCTGCGGCCTGAGCGGCTCCCAGCTCTCCATCATCTGATACTCTCTCACTGCGTTTCCAATGGTGTCAGATTCAACTGGGTCAAGGCCCGGCCCAGGCAGAAATGGTGCATGAACGGGGAGAATGCACTGACAGTCTGGGTTATGAACGCACATTAATCCACTTCCAATAAGTGTTTTTTGTGGGTTTTTTGCGTGTCCACTAATGTGCATGTTGCTTCAGCACTTGTGGGCATGTGCAGCTTATTTTCTGCACCCCACATGGTAAATGGCGCGTGGGAGTAACACTAGGTATCCTAATCCCCATCACCCTTGGGATTCCCCACCAAGAGATCCCATTAGTGTGGATAGAAGCTGTAATGTAGTCCAGAGAGGCTCAGTGAACTGGTGGTGTGCTGCAACCCAACAGGCCAGTAGTGACCTCCACCTGATCCCTCACTAACTGGAATTACAACTCCGACTCAAACAGGCAGTGTAAAAGAGCAATGAACTGTAAAACATCTTGATGTCTTAATGAACAACATACGCACTGCAACAGGCCCAGGAAAGGGCATCTATCAGACATTTTTTTATAGACGCCATTATAAACACTCAAAAGGGAAGAGAGGAATAAATTCACCACTCACCAACACTTTGGAAAAAATGTTTTAGGTTGTTTTGGAATGAAGCTTGTTGCCAGAGTTTGAACTGGCAGATATAGTTGTGAAGTGAATAAGAGTCTCGCATGTCAAAGAATCTGAAAGGCGTCTACACACTTCCCTACACGTACAGCACGGTGCACGGCCCTGGAACAGCATCTGGTGTCACTGAACAATAATCACACACAATGTGAACACGTGTAAAAATTCTGACGGGATCCAGAGATCAGGAAATTTATTCACCTTCATGATGCCTGGAGAGCGTTCGGAGCGGCGTCGGCGCGTGAGAACGTATGTCGAAATCGGAGACACTGGAACACGAGCTGCAACGTCGACCTGAACGTAAACAAAGAAATGAATGTGTGTTAAACTGAAGTGAAGTCAATTCTTGATTGAGTTCCATGATTGCAAAAATATATACCAGGTGTCCTAACACACATAAAGAACATAGAAAAAAATATGTGCTTTCCATACGAAAAGAAGTATGGAAAACACTGATTGCAATGTTATGATCATCATAATGGGATCAAGCCAGACCCAAGTTGTTGTATCATCACAGGTAACACAAACATGTGTGTAATCAGTGGGAGGGAGTGTGTAATAAGTGAGTCTGAATTCCTCTGGGCTGCGTTCATCACGTTTGGCCTCAGTTCTGTATGTAATTACTTTAGTATGTGTAGCTTCATAGTTTATTTGTGTTTTTCATTTACAGTGAAACTGGAGGAATAAAGGTCGATCAGACGCCAGTGACCCCGGGTGACAAACTGTCCAAGACGGGAACAATGAGGACAGAGTTTCCTCTGTTTCCTCCTCAAGGATTCTCATGGTGAGGACGGGGTTAAAGGCTTTTGTGGAAAAAAAAATGGATTAGAAATAAAAAAAAAACATGGAATAAATAAACTGTACCTGCAGTGTGTCACAATGGAAAATAAACAATTAGCTGGCAAGTGTTCTAGATAATGTTAGAGATAAGCAAAGGTCAGAGTTCACCATCCTGACCTACATATACCAGACTGCAGAAGGAGGCCGAAGAATTCAGCTGCTACAAGGTGCAGAGGTCACATAAATGACTGACTCCTGACAATAACATATAAACGCAGAAGCCATACGGTTTGGTTATTTGTTGTTTATGAAAAGCAACAAAGGAGCAATAAAGTGTCCTGCAAAGTTTTCCGTCCCCCATTCCACAGTAATGCTGAAATATATTTGGTCTTGGGTATGAACTCTGGAAGTTTCCATTCCTCCTTCTCTCCTCTGCAAAGAGTGAATATTGTTGTCTAAGTGGCGTGTCAGGGCGAACGGGGGACCGTCTCAAATAAGTCGTTAACGGATTCCGCCCTCAGCCCTACATGATCCCTGTGTCGTTTTGGAAACAGTAAAGCTGTAACACTTCCTCCTCCACCTCCAACACCTGGTCAAAAGTCCCCGTCCCCCCGTCCTCATGGTTATGATCCCTCATCCAGCCATGAACAGAGACACAAACCAGTGTCGTTTTCCCAATTAAGCCGGGAAAGGAGGTCCGGGGATCAAGAGAGAACGGAGCGGCTTCTGGAGTCAGCATGAGAGCTGCTCATTTGCCAAAACCCTGCTAGGTTAATTCACCCGCTGCATGACTGTGTATGTTTTCACACTGGCCCACTGAACTCTGGTGTGGACAAATGAACACATGACACCTAGTATATAGAGGCACTAGTTACTGCTGGCACTAGTATACATAGTAAAATTGATAAACTGATCAGACAGAAAGTACTGTAGTGGGTTAAAATGACAGCAGTCAGCGGGATCAGTAGCCTATCAGTAGTCTACTGTGCATGTGTGTGCCTGTGTTCACAGCTGGTTTTAATATACAGCAAAATGACTGATATTACAAAAGCTGGCCAGAAGCGGTGAAGGGGAAAAGAATTTACCACAACAGAATGTAACATATGGTATCTGCTTATTTTCTATAGCTGATCTATTCCAGCTTCTGTGCATGTTTACAGGGAGATGCTGTGAAGATACCACAGCTTCTTCACTAGATCAAGATTCAGTCCCTGAGCTACACCAATCACGATTGTTATGATCTGCTTTAATTGCATTTCTTCCCTGGTGTTCTGTCTATCAACGTGTGTCCACTCGTCTCTGTACGGTATGAACAACACTGAGTGTGGAAAAAAAAAGACGTTGGCCATAGGGAGCATCGGGTCTGCATTAAAGTAACAGTTTGACATTCGGGGAAATACGCTTATGCACGCTGTTGCAGATGTACAGGCTTTAAGAGGATTTATACCCACTGTCAGTGTTGGTAAAAATGTATTTAAATTTACATTACTGTCTATCTTCAGTTGAACGGGAACGAACCTGTGGTAGATGGCAACATTTCAACATGTTTTTTTTTTCAGCCGCTAAAATTAATCACCTGTTCAAATGCTTTTGAAATGTTTTTTTCAGAGTCAAGAAACACATAGCTTTAGTGAACTATCACAGATGTGTATAAAAGAACATTTTTTCACTCATATATTGAAATGATTGTCAATTTGCTGCAGGTTTGTTTTCTGTTTACCATTTAAACATTGAACGATTGCAGCTACTGCGATTAGGAGTGAGGTGTCTCCTGGTTGAAGCTGCTTTGCCACCATAATGAAACAATTTTCATCACAAGTCGTTCTACCTGATAACAGTTTAAGCCCAGTGCTTCTGCTTGAGCTGGATAATCTCACACTCTGAGCAGCACACATTGCTGTGTGGGAATAACACCCCTCATATTGGCTCTGGTGGGAGACTGTGAGGCTGCGAGTGCAGAGCGCCCTCCTGAGACCTGCAGTGATGGTTGGACAGGAGCCCATTCACAAAAACTGGCTGCACGTGTGCTTTGATACATGTCAACCTCACCAGACAGCAATTCATTCTGCTGCAGCAGCAACAGCTCCCAGCATGATCGACTTCAACAGCTCTGCACCCAGGACTCTCATTTACATGCATGTGATCAGCAATTCCATCAAGTCACCGTCAAACCAGCTCTGATGGTCAAAACAAGGTGCAGATAAGAGCAAGTGGAAAATCTGAAGAGACATAAAATAACAAGAGGGTTCAAATCAGCACCAAGTTCTGGAAGTGCAGCATGTTGAGAAAAATGTGAGCTGACTGCAATTTTTCCTAACGTCCACTGCCAGTGTCAACTGGAAACCTGGACGTGTTGCAGCTGCACGTCAAGGAGCAAATTCCTGAGGGAGACAGGAAGAAAGCTGCTGGAAATCAGCTCAACACAAAGACACGACCTGGTCATGACAACAGTGATCTCAGTGACGCTGGAGGAGGCTGTGTCACCATGCTGTTGTTGTTTGTTTCCTTTCGACTTGGACAGTTTCATTGTTGTTGATTAACTGAAACAGCAGTTTAGAAATGACCTACTAATGGTTCTACCTTAGTTACTATCAATGCATTTGACACAGCCAACATAAACACAACATAATCCAATCCAATTTGTCAAACACTCCAGCGGGCCCTAACCCTCACTCATTATTATATTACATAAACACTGCCACCTAGAGGTAAATAAGTGAAGCTTCACACAGTTTGATCTTCATAATCCTTGTGAATAACATGATTAAAAATAGGCTTCTGACTTTTGTTGCCTTTCGAGCAACAGGAAAAAAACAGAAAACAAAAAGCAAAAAGCAAAACAAAAGATGTTGCCTTATTTAAAGATTTATTAATTTATAATACAAGCTTTTATGTAGACCACATTGCATTTTAGTTTTTTACATTTATTCATATTGAGCTAAACTTCATAGCAGTGACACTGATTGACAAAAACACAAATCAAAGGACACTCAATGGAAGGAATCAAAAGGTTTCCGACTGTTTCTGAAGAAACCGCAGCCCATCAACACTTCCAGTGCACCACCTTTTTTTAAGACCACATTCCCTTGCAAGTCTTCAAACACTTTGTCACGTGCATCATACACCCTCGGACACGCATACACGCACGCACACGCACACACACATACATAGTCGCCCACACTAAAATTCAACAAATACCTATACACAAGATAAAAATTGATATATTTAAATTTCAATATTAATATTACTGAATTCCACAATAAAAGGCAAACAAGAAATAAAGACAGCATCCAAATGAAAAGGAGGTGAGACACCACCAAAATTTTCCTTTTTACTCTTCACTCGACTGAGACATAACTGCTTCATTCTCAGTGACCAGCAGAGGAGGGTGACCGCACACCTCTTGCCCACCTCAATCCATCTTCTTCCATCTGCATTGAAATGGCTCGCGATGATGGCTCACCTTATGAGGGAAGGTTAACAGTCCAGTCAATACCGTCACCACCACAAGTGTGAGCACGACACCAGATGACACCAAAGCAAGCCCTCTGCATCCATCTTCACAAGCCTCGCTGGAAGTCTGTTCCCATTCTCGTAGACCTGTACGTCACTCAGGTGTTAATACAGCTCCTCCTAATAAGTCTTTTCACAACTGGTCCACTGACAGAAACACACAGGATGTAGGTAATGGCACAGATGCCACTGGTACTGATCCAGACCAGACGGTTTAGTTAATAAAAGGCAGAAAGAGTCTGGAGGATGGCACATTTCTACCACGCAGAGAAATGAGGTTTGTTCAAAAGAAATATTATGAGGGAACAAAGGACGATGCCATAAACACTTATGAAGTAACAAACTGATTAAGTGCAATGAGAGGGTTAACACCATTGAATAAGACCTGGGGAAACATCCATGTGATGAATAGGGAAGGGTTAAAGCCAACACCTCCTTTATAGCACTTCTGTGTCCATG
Organism: Trinectes maculatus; assembly: GCA_016785345.1. Lineage (NCBI taxonomy): Eukaryota > Metazoa > Chordata > Actinopteri > Pleuronectiformes > Achiridae > Trinectes > Trinectes maculatus. Next base: position 416,760 of record JAFBJQ010000475.1, on the reverse strand, counting down.
AAGAGTGATGAGTTCATGGGTCTTTTCCACTATGTATGACCGCTATTGAAATCATTCAGCGGTGAAACTATTGTTTCATGTCATGATCTTCAAATAAAAAGGATTGACAGCAAATTCTGCGAAAAAAGTTAAAGTTTCAAAGGAGGCTTAATACATTGGCACAAAAAAAGCCTCTGATGGGACAAGAGTTCAACCGAAATGGTTAATGGGCCCCCCTGACAGACTTCCTGGCATTTCTTCCAAATCACCAACTGATGGGATGACACGTAGGAGAGAGCAGATAGTATGCATGTTTCTATGTGTGTTATGTGTGTCAGTTGTGTGATGTCTGGGTAGATGAGAGGGGCCATTTCTTTTGCTTTACAAGAGGAGACAGCAGTTGCTCTCTGTGGTTTTTTCTCTGTTCCTCTGACCTACAGACACAGGACAGCACAGACATAAGGTGGGTTAAAAACACCCAGAAGAAAACAAACATGTTGAAATGTTGCCATCTACCATAGGTTCGTTCCCGTTCAACTGAAGATAGACAGTAATGTAAATTTAAATACATTTTTACTGACAGTGGTTATAAAAAATTGCAACAAAGGTTTTCTGCGTGATATGTGTAAAAGGGCAAAGAAAGGAGACCTCTAACCATGAAAAAGCAGACTCTGTTAATTACTATTATACACTGACAGTTACTCTTCATTATCGAGAGACTGCTGACACAGATAAGGAGATCAAACAGACTGAATCGGAAATAAATGCTGTGAGCGAGTGGGTTTATCTGTGACTGATAAGCAAAAGATACATGAGTGTGGATTTGAATTGACTCCATTTCCTGTTTTATCTGGTGCATATGAGAGAAACAGCATCATCTGTGAAAACATATTTTTGTTAGGGCGAATTTAATATGTTCCCTTTCCTCAAACACAGATCGTGGAAAAGGAGAGGTCATTTTGTGGTCAGGGTTCTTTGTACCTCAAAATATGTCTAGTTATCTGTGTCATGAGATTTGTGTTGTACTGATATATTGTTGACAACTCTCCTGTTAAAAACAAACAAACAAACAAGACAAATAAAAGACGCTCACCATGAGAGTTGGGCTCTGGAAGAGTCTCTCTGGCGACCAAGTGCATGACAGTTGTTCGCCCCGGTGGCAGCTTTAGCGCTTTAAACAAAAATATATAATAACTGATTCACCTTTCTAGTTCATATAACCATATCAACCTGTGGTGGTTAGTGAAAATTGTATGGTGTACGAAAAGATTCATGTCTTGTTGACGAATTAGGACAAAGAAAGATCATGTTATTCAAAGGAAAATGTTTCAGCCAAATGTATACCAATCTAGAAAAAACAGCTTTTCTTTGCACCGTGGAAATGGACTCAAGGTTTTGGCACTTATTAATATGACTTGAGATGCTACTGCACCAGGTCTATTGTATTTTTGTTTTTTTCCCATAGTAAATTGTTTAATTGCAATTTGCATTTTTTGCATAATTTCTCTCAGTCACTTGATTCTAGTGATTTACTGTTACTGTGTGAAAGTGATTTACTATATTTAAAGATTTTGGGAAATTTTCTGACAATGTTGTTTTTATAATTTTTCATAAACAAATATACTATTTTTGTAATACTTCTTTGAAGAATAGCTGCTGTCAGTGACTTTCCCCTGTACAAATAAAGATCTGATGGAATTTATTTTCAAATTTATTTTCGATTTTTCATGGTAATGTCAGCCAGTTTAGGAGATGGAGGAAAATATTGTCTGTCTACAGAATATTTTTTCAAAAAATTCAAGCATCAGAAAAGGAAAGATTCTGGTACTGATTCATAAGTATGAAGATAACAACAGAGGTAATAGCAGTGAGGTATTTGATAAGAAGCTGTGTCAGTAGTCCCACTGTGGCTGTTGTTAACCCACTAGCAAAACTGTTTCCCAAGCCCACGTTATTTCCTGTTTTACCTCACATTCATTACAATAATTTCAATCTGACTGCAGCTTCAGTAAAGTGTTTTGTCTGCTAAACAGCAGAACCAACCCATGTGATTGGCAGTTGGTCAGTAAATCCTATTTCTTGATGGCACAAGGGCAAGCCAGGTACAGGGCCCAGAGATCATCAGGTCAAAAGTGTAACAGGATTAAAATAAGTAAATCAGATGTGCTGCTCACACTGTTGTCTTGACTCAGCTGCTCATTTGTTAAAACCGTTTTCACCTCTAGTTTAGGACAACTGTGAGATGAAGGGGAAAAAAAACTTTCACTATCACTTGCCACTATGACAACAAATAGATGCATTTATTTTGTCAAATCACCCATCGGTGATACTGGATGAGGTCATTGTGTGAAGTGAAGCTTTGTGGATGCAGATATTTATGTTTTTTTGTAACTTATTCATTATTTCTTAAGTTACTGCATCAAATCCTGCAGTTGTACCAGTGACTCTATATCTATTTAACTTAACTAGCTAGCTTAACTTAAATATGATACAACAAACAAACTTCTGGAGCGATTACTGTAATAGTATCTGTCTTGAACACAGGGAAAAAACAGGCATATCAGAGCTTTCTATCTCATGGCCTTAATGACTGTATACAATTTCCATATTTTGGTCATTTGATAACTGAACTACATGACAACTCACCGAACCCCATTAAAACATGGCTGAAAGGTCCAGAAAAAATAAACTGAACTGGTGTATTTGTTCATCCAAGAGTGCTGAATAACATTTTATTTGTATTTTATCTTCCTTATCTTATTATCTTACCTCCCAGAGTAACATTGCCATGAAGAAAGCGTCCTTGGAAGATGAGGCGGAGTATACTCGGGCTGCTAACCGTCTCCTCCTCCCATCCTGTCAGGAATAAGTGTATCACAAGATTTGGTCACATTGTGTTGTGTCAAATTTATCTGCACACACTGTGATGTGACCTCACTCTCCTTATACTGTAAATACATGTTAATCAAAGCATTTCCAAACTGTCATGAGTGTAAGTGGTTGTGTGGTATTATGACAAACTAAAACAATTATTAAACATGCTTGGATTATTGTTTTACATCTTAAGAAACTCAAATGCCACTGCTCTGCATAGTTCAAAACTAGTCTGGCATTTCTGCACTACAATTACCTATTATTTTTTTATATACACAAAGACCAATCCATCTGCAATAAGTGAATATCTGAAGTCTGAATGTGTGATTATTTTAAAAGACGTACTAGTTGAGCTACACAACAGGTGAAAGGGTGTTTAATTACACCAAATTGGTTGTAGCAATATTTCCCTAATAAAGTGAGAAACAAATAAAGTAAACTGAATCCTGCAAAAACATACCTGCAGGCCAGTTCTCAAAGACATGTTTGGCGATGTCTGTGGCCGAGTCATTTGGGGAGAAAGTGAAGTCTTGTGTTTTCCCACTGACCAGGATTAGGCGGAGATGCACCTACAACAACAAAATAAACAGTCTAATCTCAGTCCATAGAAATGCAGCATTAACCAACACAAACACCAAACTTCCATTAAAATTCTTTTTAATTAGTGGTGGTAGAATCCCTCCACTTCCTTTAACCTCTTTGGACATGAGGTGACCTTCAGAGGTCTGTAAAGAGACAGGCATTCCACTCTAATTAGATTTATCCACACCCTTCAAATGAGCGACTTCATTCACTGAGCGCTTACACTGAAGTGAGCCCCTGTTGCTGGAGACCACAACAGAGCAGGGTGGGGCTGAGGGGGAGAACACTGGCCCTTTAGTTCCAGGGTGCTGCAAGCTCCTCTCTGGGCTGTCGGCCTAATGCGATAACCCCAGGTGTCCCAGACAGCTCTGGGCCATGTTATTAAATTTACATGGCCAGTGCGTAGCCCTGACTGGGACTGTGTATGTGTGTGTGGGGGGTTCATTAACAATGGGATTTCCTTGAAAATTAATCCTTCGGGCTACTACGCAAGCCATTCTGTATGTCTCAAACATAACTTGAAGGCCTAAATATTACATCAACATTGGGACATCCCTGTGGGTCATGCCACACTCCTATTACAAGATCTGAAATAAAATTATCAACATACAAATAAATGTGCGGGCACTCTGATATTCAATGTTCAAGTGAAACTGTAACACATTTGTTTGTTCTAGTTCCAGTTCCTCAATTCTTGACAGTCTTTTGTTGACTTCACCAGACCATAAACGTAATAAAATGTAATAAAACAAATATCAAACTGTATTAAAGGTATAATATATTTTTGTTACAAATCATTGAAGAAAGTGAGGTTTGCAGTGTTATGACTTTTTAAAATGTATTTTAATGCAGAGAACATAAATTAGTTTATCAAATGCTCACTTTCAAACTCTATCAGCCTTAGAGACATGATAAAGAAAAGATGAGCTGCCAGTTTCAGCTCTTGAGGGACCCATGTCGACACCGCAGTGATAACGTCTTGTAATGGAGGCCTTTTAACCCAGAAGCATAAATGGGCCTCAAGGATGTGTCAGGGTGGTCACATCAATGTTGGGTGAACACAATGGGTGATTTTCAGACAGTAATCTAAAACACCAAAGCACAATTGAGGATTTTTTCTGAACCAACTAAGGCATGAAATGGTCTTCAGTCTCAAAAAAAACATACTCATGCATAAAAGTACACAAATATGCTCCTTCAATTTTAGGCAATCATCAACAGTAAAGCATTTGAAAACTCCAATATTATTGGCCTACCAATGTTATCGCCCGATATTGGCATTACAATTTAATGTTGGAAATTATCTGTATTGGTTTTACTTTTTTAATGACACAACTTTTACACAACATGCACATATTATACATCAAACTCTTCAGCTACTTCCCCTCTAACTTTTTGAGATACTTTTGTTTTGTTTACTTTTGTTTGTTTACCTGAAACAATTTAGTTTTTTTGGGCATTTATCGTATCGGTTGATATCGGTATTGGAAATTAATAGTTGGACAATATCAGTATATCGGATAGGTGTTGCTACTCCAAAAAAATAGCTGTTGGGTTAAAAAACAACAGATTAACAGAATCTTTGTTAAGGGACACTTCTGTTCCGGAGTGAGAACTGACAGAAGGAATTATTTTTCTCTGACATTTGCCCCTAAGAAGATCACGGGTGAACTTTCTTTGGTTCACCAATCACAGAGGAGAGAACAAAGAGACTTAACCATGAGGTGTTATGTTCTAAGAGGGACATCCCCACTCCCTGATCTGTTTACAAATACAATCCTCCCACGGTGGTCCTCTACTGTCTCCTCCCCCCTATGAACTGAATAACCTCAATGTGGAGTTACATGCCCATGTCGTCATTAACAAGCTTTGTCCCCATCCCATTCATTCACTGCTAAACAAAAACAATGCCATATCTGCCTAGTAACTTGTGGCAATATCCTGTCTCAAAATTATGTTAAGGTTTTCCAATCCAAAGAAGACACTGAAATTCAACCACATTATGACTTGCATTTTAAAGGGTTCACAGAGATATTTGATGTTGGTCAGGTTTACAAAAAACATATCCAACCCCAGGCTACTGCCCCAGGCTAGCTGCCAAGAACTCAGAGTGAAACCTTTAAATGTGTCCAAACATATTCTATGAACAATAACACTAGACAAAAAAAATTGAAACTTCTCACACTGAAATATTATTTAATCAAATGTTTGTTTGACTCTGTAGCTTTTCTTAACATGTATAAGGTAATTTTTTTGCAGTTACGAAATCCAGCTGCCACTGTTTACAGGATGTGCTACTCGCTGTATAACTTTTCCAACATTTCCAATTTGACTCTAAATAAGTGTTGTCCGTTCCTATGGTTGGGTGAGTTAAAGTAGGGTGGAGGGGGGGGGGGGGGGGGCGACTTAGTAAATGGCTACAATCAATTGGCATCTAAACCTTGAAAGGAAAGTAGGGCAACGTTTTAACTGAGATTAGACAGATGGTGTTCATAGGAACAGCAGTCACTGTCCCAGGGATGTTGGCTAATCCATGAACCCCCACCCCCAAATAAATATAATTCTACCTTTAGGGGAACATTTACATACATTAGCATGACACTTACTGTATGACTACATTAGCAATTGGTGTGACAGAGTTTTTCAACCTGTGCTGACATGAGAATAATTTCAGAAAAGTGACAGACCCTCACTCACCATGTCAAGATCCCTCTCGGTGGTCATGGCTCAGGGGAGGAGGACGGCTGCGGACGTGGAGCAGAAAAAACAGGACTGGTGTGGTTCAGCTGCTGGAGACGGGGCCAGAGCCCTAACACAAACAACAGAAACACTGTGAATCTGCTTCCCACTGCCTGGCACCGCAGCGGTACCACACATCACCCCGATCCACCAAACAGACACGTCTGTAACATCAATACCTTCGCAATCAAACATTTAATACACACACGGTGGATTAGTTACACAAAGCAGTGTAGGTAGCGAGCAAGCTGGCTCATATTTCCTAGTTTAACTTGTAAAAATAAACGGTGCATAGCAGCGTAAATGCTTGCAGGTTGACTTGGCTAGTGGCAAGCCGATACTGAAAATATAAGCTATTTTTTCTAATTTATTGTGTTAAAGTAATAAAGCCCACCCTTTTCCCAAAATAGCTAAAAATATGTATCTCACCCGAACACAATATCTAGAAAAGAGTTTCGTCCTGATAGATGTCGAAACTGAGCCGTGCTAGCAGAGAAGGCTAGTGCTAACACTCGCATTAGCTGCTATGTTAGCTTATGCCTTTCCTGCTATCGCTGGATTGCTGTGGGTTCACTAAAGGTGATTTTCGTCTTTTCCGCCTCACCTGCATCGGATGAATATGATGAAATTTTGCATTCAGTTGAGTTGACGAATCAGCGGGTGCACTTTTCGAGGGGAAAATATCGAGTGTAGACGGATACAGTTGACAGTGGGTATCGGTGGCTAATGGACGGTAAAACGCCGGATGTCAGCTGGTTGTAAACACAGAGGGCGACCGCAAACACTTCTGGGAGTTGACGTCCAGAACGAGCGAGAAGCTCTGCGACATCATGGCCGATACTGAAACAAACACCTGTCTGATCCGATGAGTGGTTACAGATTCGAAGGCAATGTCTAAATAAATTGTTAACTGTTGTATTTTGTGATCTTTCGCTAAGAAAATATGCTTCTTCTCAACAAATTATAACAGTAAAATGCTGCCTACACTGTATCAGTAATTCAATTTGTCATGTAAGAATATCACTGACATACATTTTTTTGTAGTATGACTACTCTCACTGAATGCAAGTAAGGTAGTCAATGGGGTATAATTAAAGGTCACTATCCAAAAACTGTTATTAAAATCATATGTGAGTAAAAAAAAGTCATTTCATTGTATCCCAGTATTTTAGATGATGAATAGATGTGGGCTTAATTCATGAATCTTTTCTTGTCTCTTTGTTAAAATTACATTACTGGATCTTATATACATTTACACAGTGTTGTAACAAGATTGGTATACTGACAATATAATTAAAAGTTTACAAAGTGTGGAGTTTAAACAAGACACCCAAAAGTTCAATACACTGGAGGATTTCAGCATCAAGACTAAAATTTCCTGCTCAACCAGGTTATAAAAATGTGGCTTGTGCAACATTGACTATGGCAGTCACCCAGTTTGTTAAAATAAGGGTTGTGAATAAGTTCAGGATAGTCTGAAATCTTGCTTTTTCCAACCCCTTAATATGTGTCCCTTATAATAAGCTCCTGACATGTGGAAATGTTGCTTCTGGCTTGTCACTATTTCAGAAAAGTTCAGTTTAGGCAGATCAGTTTCAGCTGATTTTCACAGTGGCTTAAAATAAAGACAAGCATTTGCCCATTCAACTGGAACCCAAAGGCTCTTTTCTTATCCAGCCACACACCACCTGAGCTCCAAATTCAATGGTACCAAAAATACCAATCTACACAAAGGAGATGGCTGCAATAACATTGCATAGCACTGTGGTGGGTCCTGAGTAGTTTCTATTTAACTGCAGATAGTACATACATAGTGGCTCCTGATGTTGATCCCACAGCCTGAGTCATCAGGTTAGTCATAGCAGTGCAACAGAGAAAACAGGGGCCACACCTGGCTGGCAGACAGCTGGAGCCACCACAGCATTTCAAACAGGAAGGCAGCCTCTTCTCCATATTGACTTACTTAGTGTGAAAGAATAAAAGGATTGAAGGAGTTGGGCTTCACAGTTCTGATAGTTCACAAGTTCTTGGTTCATGTTTTCTAATTTACCATGACTGCAGAACATTTTTGTTTAATAGGTTCCTGTCATCCAAAGCCTTTGGCAATAAAATAAAAAGTCCCTGTTAGCTCTGAATCACTGCAGAATGAGAAGGAAGTAAAGAGCCATTAAACTCCAAAACCATTAAATGAAATCCTTAGTCAAATCTCAGATGTAAAAAAGATAAGAACAGTGGCAACATGTTCTGTTTCTCTTTTCTATGAAAAGACTGCTTTACTGACCTTGTGGAACTCTGTTTTAAACTGTGCCTTTCAGTACAAACTTAAAAGCTGTGAACCATTTAGATAGTATCAGCATGATGTATGGATAGGGCTGACAGTGATATTTGCCAATGACTTACCCATGACCCATGTGTAGTGCTATATTTAGGTAATCCGGCACAAGAAAACACAACATGAGGACACGTATCCATGTTCTAAAGGTGGCAAACAAGATGCCGACCATAAGGAAATGGTGTGGGGGGATCCCCCAACATTGACAGGACATAACTGAGTTACACGATATGGAAAAACTTACATGGTCTGGTAACACGACTGTGGCAGTTACAAACATAAAAAAAAAGACTGCTCATAATATTGACCATAAAGACACTATCAAAATATTTCTATAGAGGCAACACTATTTTAAGTCTTACATATATGATATGACAATAACATTTTAAAAAGTTATTAAAAAAATTAACCCATCCTTAATGCAACAATATCAGCTTTGTTAATATTCAAAGTATGAATTTATCACTTTAAGACTGATATTGATAAAGTGTACCCTTTACTTGCGGGGTATTTTAAATGCAGGACTTTTAGTGTATAATATATATAGTGAATATGTTTACCTTCTTCTATTAATATTTTGAGTGAAGCTGATCCGAGATACTTACTTTAACAATGAGCAGACTTTAAATATCCTGTGTACCTGTGGCTTAGCACACTTTCACAAACTCTTACGTAATGTTCAACTTCAGGTACATGTTGCGTCGTTCAGCGGCTGTTTACGCCTGTGCGCTGTCACGTGAATGACTCGCTTTCCCAGCATTCCCTTCGGCGCAGGCGCAGAGCGCGTTGCCTGACAGTGGTAAACAGACGTCAGAAGGGAGTCTTCGCCTCGAGTCAAAACAAAACAAAACAAGTCAAAAAGACACTGAAAGAGTCAATATTTGTACACTCACGGCGACAGGGATTCCTACCGGACTCACCGCTGACCAGAAGCGGAAACTTGGACGGAGTTGTGCGTGGCTTTTCGCGGACTTTTTCACGGATTGTAAACTCTGGAGTAGCAGGAGCTTAACCAGCTAACGTTACGGAGGCTGTCGTGTTGTTTTCAAAGTGCGGCGAGTGGGAGCCGACAGACCCCGGAGGCCAGCCAGCTTCACCCAGAGCCGGGGGTCCGCTCCGTAGCTCGGTTACCGAGACCTGAGGGCGACGATCGGCCGAGCTGCGGGCTGCGGTCGACGGAGTAGTTTTGTAACCGCTTCTCCGAGCATCGTGTGCCGCGGCAGGAGAGTAGAGAAACATGGCAGATGGTGACATGCGCCTGTCCGCAATGTGGCGGACCGTGCAGACCTGAAAGCCGGACGTCTCTTACTACGTTTCTGTCGCCCCCACACGTTTATTAATCAAACCCTATTACACCTTCTATTTACTTCTTTCTTTTGACTCCAGTTCTCGCTCGGCGCTTCTCTGATAGTCCAGTCGCTTCATCTCACAGGCCACAGCCTCACTACTGTGTTTTTCATACTTTTAGATAGTCGATGAATTAAACCGCTGCTCGGATTATCTACTGTTTTACACACGTCCAGCTACCGGACTGCTTTTAGACTGATTTGGGTTAATTAGGGTTTTTGTTTTGTAACGATTGGTTGGAGGTACTTTTTGTAGTGGAAAGCTCAGACGTCGCGTTGTTTACAAGTGGAGCCGGACAGGGGCTCTCCTGAGAGGCTCCTTTGTGACAGGAACCAACGAATCCCTGTGTGTGGCCTTTATGGCACTACGTTAAAAAAAAAAATCTTGGATTTGAATGAGTACATTCAAATTTAATTTGGAAAAAAAAAATCTGGTACGAAACTAATTTAACTTAGTTGTTATTTTGTAATAGCTTGTTCTGGCCCCGTAGACCCAGATGTTTTGCTGCTCATTGCCACCCAGGCACTTTTGTTTTGATTTCATTCAGACAAAGAGACTCTTATCCCAGCCCTCCTTCATTCGATATAAATCGGAAGGTTTATGATAGTTACTATTAAGGAGATTATTTTGGTTCCCTAATCTCCAATCTGAGGATTAACCGAGGCTGTTGGTGTGTCCAGATTATTACGTCTATCTTCTCGGCCCCTCAGTGTCTGAAGCATCTTGTTTTGTTTTTTGTTTGCTTGTTTTTTTGTCAGTTGGATACTTTTTAAGTCAACTTTAAACTTTAAAGGTAAATGCTCTGAGCGGTTCGCATCTTTGTGGTTCAGTGGAACTTCAGCGGACCGACATGGAGGAGTCATCGGTGCTCCCGATCGACCCAGATTTTGAGCCGCAGAGCAGACCCCGCTCCTGCACGTGGCCGCTGCCGAGACCCGATATCTCGGCTGTCAAACCCGAGGGGGTGGATGGCGCCGATTCCGCCGCCGGGACCCCGCCCGCCGACGAGGACAAGCCAGAGGCGCAGCAAATCGCGACCGAGCCCGAGAAGGCTGCGGCCGCGGCGGAGGGCGGGGTCGTGGCCGGAGTGGGCGGGGCCGGCGCGACTCCCCGCAAAGGATCATCCCGGCGCAACGCGTGGGGGAACCAGAGCTACGCGGACCTGATCAGCCAGGCCATCGAGAACTCACCCGAGAAGCGGCTGACGCTGGCTCAGATCTACGAGTGGATGGTGAAAACGGTGCCTTACTTCAGAGACAAAGGAGACAGCAACAGCTCCGCCGGCTGGAAGGTGAGCGCGTGGGCGGTGTTCACCTTTACTGCATCATTGAACAGGGTGGACTCCGATGCTGCAACAGCCATAAATCACATTTACAACTTTATAGTGCATGTTACACCACAGGAACACTGATTTACTGGTCTGTTTGTCAAAGCCACATCCACACAACATCTGTTGCAATGACCTGTCACTTTCCCTCTCCTTCTTCTCAGAATTCCATCCGCCACAATTTATCACTCCACAACAAGTTCTTAAGGGTACACAATGAGTCTACAGGAAAGAGCTCCTGGTGGATGCTCAACCCAGAAGGAGGGAAGACGGGCAAAGCCCCTCGCCGCCGAGCTGCCTCCATGGACAACAGCAGCAAACTGTTGAAGAGCCGGATGAGGGCCAAGCAGACAAAGAAGCAGGCAGGAGCAGCTGGCCTGGCGGGTGCTGCTGGGGCACTGCAGGGGGATGGCAACACTGGGTCTGCTGGTGCAGACAGCCCCAATTCATCCCAGCAGTTTTCCAAATGGGGGGTGAACAGCAGTAGCCCCTCTTCTCGTGGCAGCCTGGATGATGCTGACATGTGGACCACTTTCCGTCCACGCACGAGCTCTAATGCCAGCACCCTGAGCGGACGCCTGTCACCCATCGCCCCTGGACAGGAGGACGATGACAACCTACCCGAGGATGGACTGCTGGGAAGATATGCTGCCAGGAGCTTGACCCCCACTCTCACTGAGACCCTCATGGAGGAGCTGGATCTAATCGACGGCCTCACGTTGATGACCGGGCAGCAGGGAGGGGCCAGTCCCAGCACAGCCCCACCAGCACCTCCCACTCCACTTCCTTCTGCCTCCACTCTGCTGCCTCGAGGCTCCAGCTTCTCCTCCTTCCATCAGCTGCAACCATCTGGTCTCCCACAGGCCCCGAGCCACACCGGGACCCAGACCTCCATCTCTCAGTGTGGACCTAGCAGCAAAGAGCCATCAACATTCAGCAACTCCCTCTTCAACCCCATGTCTGGTTCCACGTCTCGTGGGAGCAGCCACTACAGCACGCACGTGCCCTCCAGTCTGGAAGCACTGCTCACCTCTGACTCCCCACCGCCAAGTGATGTCATGATGACTCAAGTTGACCCCCTCATGCCCAGTCCTGGGGGGGTGGGTCTGTTGGGTTTGGGTTCATCTGTTGTGGGTGTGAGGTCCAAACCCAATCAGTTGCTGTTGGGTAAAGGGCTGGAGCCAAACACAGTGGCTCCCATGGCGTTGCAGGCTCAGATGCAGCCTCAGCAGCACCTCCTGCACCAGCAGCAGCCACACCAGCCCCAGCAGCAGCAACAACCACAACAACAGCAGCAACACCAGCATCACTCGCAGATGGGGTTGGGGATGATCCTCTCAGGTATGTCTCAGGACCCAGCACAGCTCTCAGCTCTCAAAGCCCAGCATACCACGGTGCCAGCTTTGGGCTCTCTTCACGGAGGGCCCAGCGTGAGTCTGCAGGCGATGGGTCAGTTTGGAGTGCCATCCTGCTTCCCTGCCGGTCAGGACCGACTGCCCACAGACTTGGACATAGACATGTTCACCGAAAACCTGGATTGTGATGTGGACTACATAATCAACAGTGACCTCATGGATGGAGATGGCATTGATTTCAACTTTGACCCCATGCTCCCTGGAGGCCAAGGGTATGCAGGCCCATCCACCACACAGGGCTCTGCTCACAACTGGGTCCCCAGCTAAGATGTCAGCTGACAACACAAAGCCAGGTACACTGATAAAGACGCGCAAAGATCTATCATCATTAACAGATCAAACTGTTCTGACCGTATAGAACTTTTTATATTTGAATTTATGAGACTGACATGAATGATTTTTTTCTTCTTGCTCTGCAGGAACTGATTTCCAATGAAGATGACCTCACAATAAGACAAAATAAACGGTGCATTACTCCTCCCTGACGGCTGATCCACTACTGCAACACTTCCCATGGACTTTCAAGACAAAACCAGACCTCACTCATGTCATGTGCCAACACATGCAGAGGACAGGGAGGAGATTCAGGCTACTATGCATGCATTTTCTCATTGCTTTTCTACGCTCACGTCAACTTGGCTGCTTGCCATTTTTACCTTTGAATCCAATCGGATCATTTTTTAAAAATAAATGTTTTTAGATTGAAAAGACAAATCATGAACTCTCGTCTGCTGGGACTTTTTTTTACTACAGATATGTTTCACCACAGTAGCTTTAGGGTCAATCTGGTACCCCTGATCTGGAAGGCTTTGGACTGTAGGTTTCTGGAAAAATGGCCAGTTTTCCATCAACTTGCCGAGCAGGATTTGCCACAGCAAATCCTGGGTTTTTGTAAGAATGAGGTGCACTTACTCTGCTGCCCTGGCACCTTACCTCCAGAGAGAAGGTCTCATCCTCATAAAAAAGATTGAGGATTGTCAGTGTGGTGAAGATCTGAAAGATAAAGACCGGACAGCTGGTGATAAGATTATTCAATGAAAATTGGCTATACATTTTGCCCAGTTGTGTACTTGGACTAAGATTATATGTACGATTTAATTTCTCACTTTAGAGAAAAAGAATTGAAAAAATATTTTTTCGTTTTGTTGTTTGTGTTTTTTGTTAACAGTTTTACATTTTGTGTTGGGCTGGGCGATATGGCCAAATACATTATCAGGATAAAAAAAAGTTGTATCAGTTGATATTGATAAGTAAAAGGTAAATGTCAATCGTTATTTCGTCTGAGTTTAAAGACTGATAGTTGCTCCCAAGTGAAGGTTAAAGAAATGAGCAAGCATAATACAAACCACAGTTAAATGTGGTTGGAACTTAATGGCAAAAAATTTCAAACACTTGCTCCACAAACACATGCTAACATTTCACAAACCTGAATTTGAATATTAAAACAAATTATATGTGTTATACCTCTCACCCTGCTTGCACAAAGCAGAAATATGTTGGTATATATTGAACTTTTCTTATATTGCTGTTGAAGAACATTGTATTGCAATGATTATTGTTATTGTTTTATCGCCTAGCCCTGATTTGGTATTCAGTTAAGAGGGTATGTATTTGCAGTTTGGCATTTTTCAATCCCGTGTGTTAAGGTAAATGTGAGTTAGAGGGTGTTTTTTTCCTCTTTTTTTAGATTCCAGATGTGCAGTTAAACTAACAAAATGAAGAAATGTGATTTGTGGCATACATGGGGCATTCGAGGGTAAATTAATTTGCCAACAAGTGATTGGTTGGCCAAGTATTACATTGTCTTAAACAGCAATATGCCTCCCCTGTCCAATAGTCTACCTGTTATGTTTTTTCCCCTCTCTCTTGTGATTTTCTTCAAGTCTGTGCATATTCAAAGCACTTAGGTCTCCTGCAACACTGGGGCCCCAAAATAAGAAAATGCATCCACATGAGGATTATAACATTTCATTATGAAACAGTCTAAATCCTGTGTTTCTTTGAAAGTAATGTACTCATTGCACATGCACGTGATGACACGCTATGCAGATTTATCAGGAGAACAAAATGAAATCTTGAAGGAATTTTGAAAAATCGCTTCTTGAAGGGTTTTGCTATTTACCGTTTTCCTGATATTTTGTCAGGGTGGGTGACAGAGGTGTGGGTGCTTCATGTCAGAATATCCTCTCACACTTTAATTATTTAGTACTAATCTTCAAGAAATTAATTCACTGTGTGAGACATACAAAAAAAGAATATATTTGACTATAGTTTTAATATACAATTTAGATGGAGATAATCAATGAGATATTAATAGATATGAATATATTACTAATGAAACATTTTTTGGGTTTTTTTTACATTGGAGGAAGCATTTCCAGACAATTTTTAACTGTAATTTTCTATACTTTTATTTTTGTAAAGGATGAGATGCATGTAGATTTTTTTACATAACCAAAGGAACACTAATATTTGCATTCGCATGGCATTTAGGGAGTGCTTGGGCCTGACACAATATCTCCTGTACATAAGCTTAGCAGACGCCGCCTGTAACATAAAATCTGACAGATGCAAAGTGCACCAATACTTGATCATTTTAACAAAAAATTCCCAGTGATCTGCCTCATACTTTTGCATTAATCATGAACCCACGTTTAAAAAAAAAAACAAAAATGAAAAAAAATCTGTTCTGAAGCGTGGCACGATGAAAAGAAAGCGTCTGCCACGTTCTCATCTCACAACAAGACTACCACAACCGTTACCTCTCAGGGTCACTTGGAAGAAAAACAACAGGAAAACAACTTTAACATAGCAGTGTATTTCTCTGTTACAACAGACTGGAAACCAACATACCACATCTTTGTTTTGTTTTCCTAGAGACAATTTTGTCTTATAAAGAGTTGATCACAAATTTAACTCCTTTTAGAGATATGTATTCTAGGTCTCCACTCATATTTATCAGTACTAGCCTATCCTTTTTTGACTGCCAATATTTAAAACACTATAGCATGTTGCTCTGTAGCAGGATGGACTTCTTTTTGTCAACTTCCCCCCTTTCAATTTTGTTTGTGTTTGTATGTAATGTTTGTATGTGCATATTTCTTTGTGATCAGGAATAGTATCCCGGCAGTTAAAACTCTTTTAGTCATCATTTCACTGTAGCCATGAGAATATGTTTGTGTCTGCTTTATATGAAACACTCTCTTTTTTTTTTTTTTTTTTGAATGGTGCTAGATGTCATTTGCGACATATTCTGGAGTACGCCAGTGGGTTCAAATCAGGGCCTTTGAATCTTTTGAATTTTCTGTATTGACCCACCACAAGTCCTTGTTTTTACATTGATATGTTAACCCCCCTCGATCTGGTCACATAAAAAGGTATGAAACAAAGGACCAGCTTGTTAAAACTGCATGATTTTCTTATTACTTTATGACATAGCATGTTACTATTTTAGGATGTAAGTGCAACAACCCCGTTTTTCTTAATAGTCAGGCCTTGAATTTGTCATTTGGTTGGGCATACTGCAGCATATCAAGATGGTTGGTTTGTGAAAATCAGCTGCACCAGGCTCTAGTTTACTGTTGCTACCTTCAAAGGGCAGATATGGTATTATAACTTCCCTTGTATCTCCCCTTTATGTAATTACAAATACCTACATATTTTTCTTCAGTTTTCTTTAAGTAGCTCTTAGTACCTGTATGTTTGCTTTGAAATTTAACGTTGCCCCATTTGATACAGTATTTTAGTCATCAGAGAGGTTTGTTTTATTTTTATCCATAGGGAGGGTGGGTGATATCAATAAGTTGTGCATAAGCCAATTTGGTTTTTGATTTATCGTTGATAGTTTTTCTGTCTTTCCCCCTCCTTCCCCAATGGTCTTTTTCTTTCTTTACTCACTGTAAAGTCAGCCAGAGGCAAAAAACACTTCTGAACAGCAGAAATAAATTCAATAAACTGTTTAACCCACTTTGTCTACGTTATTGGCACAAAATCAGAATTTTTGATACTTCAAGTGAGACTGGTGACACCAGCCTGTGTTCAGCTCTGCAGAAGTGACACTAGGTGGCGCTGGTATCCAGGAATACTGCAAGTATTCACCGAACCACACAAATACATGAAATGGGAAAAGATTGTTCTCCAATATGTCCACGACAGCTCAGCAGTAATAGACTATCTGTAGATGTGTAATGCGAATTTTGCACTGGAAAGACACTGGAAGACAAACTTGCATAATGATTCACACTGCAGAAAGAAAGAGAAACAACTGCACAGCAGTTATTTTCATAGAGCATCTTTATAGAAAACATTTCACATTTTCAAAAAAAACATTTTTTGTTTGTTTTTTACTTGTTCTGTTTTTTTGGGTTGTTTTATTTTTACTTAACTGTCCATTTTTTATCTGCAAAAGTTGAACTTTTTTTTTAAACATCCATCTCTGTCAAAGGCTCATGCTGAGTTGCTGGGACTTGAAGGTGTCTGATAAAAACACTGGCATCCCCAGCTATAATATTTATCAGAAACATTATGACCAACATAACAGAGCGGTTTCACAGCCCTTTCACTTCAGCAGCACTTTCACTTCAGCAGTTCGATCCTGAAGGCACCTGTGTTAACAGCGCTTTTTGTTTTAGTCGATATGCACTTCTGTTACTTTTCTAAATCTAAGGCCTATTCTAAACAGTCTGTCACACCTCTACATCTACCAGGTCTGTAGCAAAACAAGCAGGTCCTACAGTCACACCCAGAAACAAAACAAAAACTTCTCTATAGTTTACAAAAACAGTTAAAATAAAAAAAGACAGAGAAAAAGATACAAGTGTTCTAACAACTAGTTTGCACATAATTCTGCTGTGCAAAATGTACCGAAGATCTTTTTTTTAATTCTCAGCTTTGACACAGCTCACAAAAAAAGCTTTAGCGCAAAGCTTTGAGAAAAAGTCTGAACCTAACATCAAATCATGACCAGTGCAGCTCTACTTTTGTGCATATTTGATCGGCCTAATTAATCAACTTTTATTTTTAATGACCTTTGGTCTCAAAGTCAACTGTCTGATCTGATCGTTTCTGAAGCATATCAGTACAAAGAACAACGATCAATCTCCAAACGGTTCAGCCTAATCGCTGTAGGACACAGCTCACTGACCACTTCAGACAGTTACAAAAGTTCGCATCGGGAATAAATTGAGTTTAGCAAAACGTCATTCATTCAACATCCTTCCAATTTCCCACTGAAATTACTTTTCTCAGAGCTCAGGCTGAGCACAAAAGCAAATTCTGAAAGTCTGAGGACAAACTACAAATGTTTTTTAGACATCAAATCGTGACAAGAAAAGGCATCAGACTCACACACCGTGGGTCTCAATGTCCACTAACAAGCTACCTTGCATTATAAATATATAAAGTTTTAAAAAGTGCTTATTAAAAGAAACTATAGTGATGCGATAACTTCCAGCAGTGTCACTGTTGGGTTTGTTCTTGACCAGCATTAATACAAAATGGTTGTCCTTCACAGTCCTTTTTCAGTTCTCCAACACTGACTAGGATTGTCCCCTCCAAAAAAAGGCCCTGCTCTCACCTTGACATTCATTCAACATGTACATGGAGATTTGTTTTGGAAAAACATAATTATTACAAAAGGAGACTGATCAAACTAAAGGACCAAATTGTCCACTGTAACACGCTGTGACAACCAAGCATTTTCTGACAGACTGAGCTGGAACACATAACAACAGGTTAAAATCAAAACAATCCTAGTAATAATTGCACATAACCTTAGAGAGCCGAAAGGAGAACTTCACAATATGAGGATGTGCAGAGAGAGTGGAAAAGGGGACTGTGGCACACTATGGTATAAATCCATTAACTCTGAGAAAAAGAGAAGCAGATTCATGAGGCACAGCTGCAAAACAATGGATCTCTGTTCCTCAAAGTGCTACTCTCATCTCACTTCACTGCATCTTTATCCTCATGTCTATGGGTCTCTGTACCGGAGAAGAGTTTAGAATTTGTGCCTCGCCAAGCACTTAGGCAATCATGTACTGAGTGATGGCTCTCAGAGCGTACAGCAGCTCCGCCTGTAGCCGTGCCTCCATGATAAGTAGATTCACATGTGTCTGAGGGAGAAAAAAAAGAAAGAAATGGGTCTTGGAGGTTCACATGCTATATTTAGTTAACATGTTACATTTGGTTTGCCCAGATGGTCATATTTTTCAGACAAAAAAAGTATTTCAAATCTATTCCTACCCTTTCTGAAGTTTTAAGTAGAGCCCAACTCAGAGGACACCCTGGAGTTTTGGTGGCATCCGGAAAACAGGCCACAGCCTTGATATACAACTTCAAATCCCGTTCAAGCAACCGGTTCACTTCACCATAATCATAATCGTCATAGCTGTAACCACACATAAATGTATTTGTTAACTTTATAACTTAGAATGAAATGTAGGGGTTTGTATAGTTGAAAAAGGGTGTTTGTTTCTTGTTGCACAGAATAAAGTTCCTGACTCACCGTATTCCTAACACACAGTGAATGTAATTCCAGATCGCCCTCTTCAGGTCAGAGCTGTGCAATGAGGGTAGGGTGGTCACACTCCTGAATCTGTCATCCAAAAGGTGTCCTATGTCTGAGTACAATCTATTTACCAAGGAGAAGCCATGGTCTTCCCATGAATAGTCCTGCAGAGTCAATATAGCAGTACAATGTTTACTGATTATACATGTTTTTCTTTTTTACTTGAGACATTTTATAGGCTATAAGATGTAAAAGCGATTCAGAGTAGAAATGTGAAGTGAAAAGGTACACGGCTGCTTAGATAAACCAAACATTTGCAGTGGTTGTTTCGCACAACTATTGCAAATGTTGGGGGAAGAAAAAGACTCCTGGTTCCCATTATTATTTGTAAATTTCTCTCAAGGAACCAATTAAAGTTTGTTGCTAGACAAGACAGTTAAAATGTCAAAATCAATATTGATTAGCCTGCTATGCCTGTGGCTGCCTGACAGGAGAAATTTAATTAATATCCTAATTTGACTTTGGCCACTTGACAGTCCACTCAACCAGTGTCTGGCTGTGGCACTGCGGCAGTTTGGAAACTGGCCCAAACCTGGTTAAGTGCTTGACATGTGATAGAGACTGATATGAGAGTGTACTGTAAATAAACCAATAGCTAATTTAATCCAATAAGACAATGAATTTCGAAATGTGTTAATCTAATTTACCAAACAGGGAGAAATATTCCCTGTGGCCATAGTCTGAAGTGTCATAATACACATACAAGTTTACTGACAACAAGCCCTGTTTGATGATTCATGCACAAGTTTGATGTCCTCACCTGAACTCTGAATACTTGGAAGTGGTCCTCCTCTCTACGAGCAAACTCTTCATAACAAAATTCAGGGTCTGTGATAAAATGAGATGGGTCTGCAAAGCATATTATCTCCTCCTCTTCTTCCATATCTAAAAAACGAAGCAGAGATGGAACTAGTGTATCAATAGCTACAATTAAGGAGTGGAAACTTCTCAGGTTTCACTAGTTGTAAACAAAATACACAACTCAAGACAAGCTTAAGTGAGTGGAAAGGTCAAGGAGGAACTTGTGTTTTTGTTCATCCACCAAGTTACCTGTTTGCTGGAGTGTGTTGGTGTGCAGAAGGCGCTCTTCTCTCTTCTCACGCTCTTCCTGGGATTTGTGAATCCTCTCCTTCAGAAAAACCATGTCACAACTGGAGTCCAGAGACTGTTGACACAAATACAAAACAAAAATTGATTAAATTACTTGAAACATGAACAGACAGCAAGTATTACTACTGTTGCACAAAATAATGTAATCATATGTGTTTTATCTACTCTTATCAAAGCATATTTACCAAAATGAAATATTTCAAATCAGGATGTTGTTAATCTAGAACAGATTTCATGAAGTAATAACACATTCACTCAATTTTCACTCCATATTTTACACTGCTGTGTACATTAAAGGTTTCGTTTAGAATTTCTTACTATCTTAATTACTATTGTGAATCTTCACACGTTTAATCATGCAAACACATAAATGCTAAAACACTACAAACATTTGATGATTAATTGATTAGTCAGTTAATTTCTATCAACAAGTTGTTTTATTGCAGATGAATTCTTTGGCAAAACAATCTGTTGTTCGTTCTGTAATTTTCATTGTGATTTGTTACCCGACGTCTTGTTATGTGTCCGGAGGGTGTGGCGAGTGACTGAGGCACATTGGTGTTGCCATTGGCAGCATCAAAGGGGCAGAAGGTTGGCGGAGTACCGTTAGGAGATTTGGAACGAGATACATAGTCTGAGTCTGTGTCACATCCAAACACAAAGCTGCAGAGGGCATGGCAGTGGGCCAGGATCACCACAGCCTGCACCAGCTCAGCCAGCGACCAGCACTGCTCGCCTGACTTCAGCAGCGTCTGGGGGGACAGAGACAAGATGTCAGGGTCATGCAGGTCAGATGACTCAATCAAGAACAGAATTGAATAATGATTTGTTAACATTACAAATAAAAAGTAAAAGAAAAGAAACAAGACATTTAAAAACTTAACAAACGAATGGTACACTCTTAAGCTTTTTAGTATTTGTTTATCGATTTCTGGATTGGGCTGAATATGAAAATAATTCTGCATCTCTAACAGTATCAACAGGTAACGGTTAATGTTGCTTTCATTTTGTTTTGCTTGGTTGTACCTTAATGTGTGAGCAGGTGGTAAGCCAGGGTTGGTGGGCCAGCACCTTGTTGATGTGGTCAAGGTGGCGAAGGCGAGAGGGTGCCGCTTCCAAACCCTGTAACCACAGAGGGTCCCCGCCCACTCTCAGAAACTGAGCTGAGTGCAGGTACACTAGGTAGTTGCAGTGATGGCGTGCAGCAGCCTAAAGGTCGAGGGAAGAAAAAGTTGAAGACTTGTAACATATTTTCATTCTCTCATTTTGAATAAAACTAATGATTCCTGTTGTCATAAAAGCACCACAAATTTTGTTTGCTTTGTTATATGCATAGTGGGATGACAACAGGTGAGATCCTGCGTATGCATTAACAAAAGCAGGCAGGTCACTGACCATGATGGCAATGTAATGGCGGTATGGCAGCGGCAGGGGGCCATCCATGTGCAGGATGTAGTGCTGTGTGCGCAGGAAGCTTTCCAAGTACTGAGGGTGAGAGGCCATCTGCTGGAACACAGCATCCACGCTCCCCCTGCTGACCAGAGCCTTCATGAACAACAGCGACACACGCTCTTTCTCACCGTTTACCACCACCTACAGAAACCAGGACACAGAGGAGGACATGGTTAGTTTTTGACGAGACAGGTAAAAACAGGTTATTTATTACTGCAATATACGTTGTTTTAAAAATTTAATGTCCATAATGCTGATAAAGTCATCAATGGAGCTCAAAAGACATTCAAGCAATTATTCAAACTGTATTAGCTGAATATGAACACTGGCTAGTACCAGCTTCTCACATGTGGACTTGACATCCATCAATATCAACATCATGACATGTAGCAGGGATTGTTCTTTAGGAGGAAGACATAGAGCTTCACAATAAGGTCAGTGTCTACACTACACGGTCTCAGACTGTGCTGTGGTGTGTATTCAACACTTTAAAAACAAAGTGAGGCAGTCTTGGAAGAACAGCAGCTATGATACTGTGATACTTGTAGGTTCCTCACATATTTTTCCTCCACATAAAACAAACAAACAATGGTGTTCAGGTGGGAGCCTGACAGACACACAGATACCGACTTGTGCTGGCCACAGCAGGGTCTGATGAATTGTACGACTCGTCTATGCATAAAGCAATGCCAAGTATTCCCTGTTGAATGAAATTAAACATTTCTAACGCACAGCTAAAACCACTGGAGGCAAGCATCCAAGGTTATCCTTCGAAAGGGGGATTTACATGCAGGGAGGAACGGCAGAAGAAGGAGGTAACATCAAAGTTGGGCTTAGGAGGCCTTTCAGAGGGATGCTCAGCGGCAAAGAAATGAATGAAACCGAACACAAACATAGAAGTGACTGAGCAGACAGGCCTAAGGCTAAGTGAGACAGACCCATGTATAGAGAGAAGCTGACTTGTCTTTATTGTCACAATTCTTAATTACCCCTCTCACTATCAAACATTAGCCTCTAGGAAAAGGTGTTTAAAAGTTTGGCCTTGGTTGAAGACTCCCCAGCATGTTTCTTGTATATTAACTTAGGCTTCTTTCAACAGTACTGACTGCTGTCTAGGATTATTACCATCCAGTGAAATCATATACACCTCAACTTACGTCACTGGAGCAAACAGCAAATACTAGGCCTTGGCATTCAGCACCAAGTTTCTCTGGCTGATAGCTCCATGAGATATTTTGCTTCTCCCCACAGTGAATAGGGGTTTATTTCTGATGGTGCAACAGGCTCCACCTCTTGACCTATATAGAGTCCATACTCAGATCTTAAGACATGTTAACATACTACACGTTAAACACATCTCCAGTCTTATTCTGATGTTTACATTCCCCCAATCTCATTATTTATAAAAAGCCGACTAGAAGAAAAGCTTTCAAAGTAACAGTAAGATAAAATAAAAACATGATGTTTGCAGTGGGAGCTGACACTAAATGAGACGCGCTCGGATGCAGACCCAGACCCACTGTTGCCTGCTGATGTGCATGGGAAACGATGCAGAGGGAACGCAGACCATACAGGTGCCAGACAATCAAAGAGCCATTAAAAAGAGCAAGCATATTCACACAGGTATCTTTCTGCAAACACAAGAGCTTCTGATTAGTATGCTGCTCTGCAGAATCTAGGTTACTGCGCCATCAAGAAAGGACGACTGTTAAACAAACCGGCATTTCAGAGGGCTACACCACACAGAAAACATGCTCTGAACATGGCTTACTGACATCTTTAAATGCCACTTATTCTGCTTATGCCAATATTACGATTTTTCAGATTTTTCCTCCAGGGGAAGCTGAAAAGTGTTGCCGGAGAGAGGGATGTCTGGAAAAGTCTTTCTATTTGTCTCTGACTCCTTTGTGGGAATGTAAAAATTCTGAAACAGTAACCAAATCACAGTACACATCCACCATTTCATATCATAAATAAAGAATGAAGAAAACTGAATAGAGCATAGAGCAGTTACATTTGTCTCTGAGAAGCCCAACACCTTATCTATGGAAAAAAAACCTTATCACCCCAATGAAGTGTCCCTACGCAGGGCACAGACATCAGACAGCTCTGGGAGTTTTGTGCTCTAACTCTTTGTTCAGATAATAGTTTGAGGATAAATTCATTAAGTTATAGCTGTTGTTAAACCAATACAATATTAAATAGTCTTATTTACTGTGCAGGGGACCCCGTGTCCATAAATGACACTGTCTGTGACTCCACATCAACTAAACTAGGCAGCACAGTCAGGCAGTTAACACAATACAAAATAGACTGAGACTTACTGGTTCTGTCATTCACCGAGTCTTCATCCACAATCAAGTCTACAGTTGCGACAATTAAAATAAATCAACAACTCATATTTGATGGGATTTGCCATAAGTGGCATCACAGAATCAAAAACGATGTATTATATGATCCGACAAACAAGTCTGGACACATACTACAGCAAAACTCAAACTGAAACAGGAACTACAGTTAACGTGAGCAATCCTGTGGCAGGAAATGACACATCATACAGTTTAATCAATTCTACTGACACACTAACAAGCAGCAACATTAAAGCTCAGCTGAAACTGCTGAGATGACATGCAGTCGACTGTATTTATGATGGCATTCATTGTAAATATTTTGAAACTTCCTCTGATATACTTCTTTCCCTTTCCACAGCTGCCTCAAAGAATTAGAAAACCCACTGTATTTTGCTGAAAAGTAATCCATCTAACATTACTTAATTTTCCATCAAAACTAATCAATACTTGGGATTAATATACACAAGTAAAGACTGTTTAGACAGACATATTTTGCTAAACTGTCCAAACACTTTTGCTCACTGATTCATCTCTATCACCTGCTACACACAGCAGTACTTGTGGTAAGGCGATATACAGCTTACTGTCCACCCACATGAAAAAAACACCCATATGAAAAGAAAAAAAGCTGTAACAAGCATGGGTGGGAGGATATGTAAAACAAAAAGGAAAATGCTATCATTTTGGTGCCTGTGTTTATTACAATGTATACTTTGGCTTTAAATAAACAGTTTCATACACCATAAGCACATTCAGGCTTTGTGCACATAAATCTATAAATTCTGTTTAAAGTATGCCCAGGAGCAAATGATTTTGAAAGAGAGACATTTTTCTCCAGTCAGATACAAGCCAGACAGTAACAAAAGCAAGACGACAATGTTGAAATTAGATCTGCTGTATTCAAATCACAAGGTGAATTCAAACTTATGGCCTGGTTGCAAAAGATAAAAAAACAACACCTTGCAGAGGGCCTGTTGTGGGCAAAAATTCACAGGTGCAGATCATTTGACATTCAAAAAATATATATATCTCCCTTCCCAACAGAGAACAGGTCATTTGTTTATTGATCAGAGACGAGCAGGAGGCCGGGATGAAATGAAAAACAGAGGTGACGTCAGTGAGGGGAAGAAAGGTAAAGGGAGACAAAGACGGGCTTTGATAGCAGCCTTACAAACGAAACAACAGCGCTATGCAGGAATAGGAAGGTTTGCAGGACTATTTTGAAACAAAGAAACGGAAAAATTATGCCACCGGTCTTCCAAGGGTAAACGTGAGTGAGTATGTAGGATCAGGTATGTAGTGATATTGGTGGGCTGCAGGAGGGGGGCTACTGCAGATATGGGAGAAGGACATTCAATCTGCATTCCGAATGAGCCTGGAGGGGGTCCATCCTTATCATGCACCCGCGTCCCAGCAGCATTTTATCCCTCTCCCCTCAAGATCACCGGAAACACAAGCAGCCAGGGCTGGTTTTAGCTATGCAACCTGAACTCAGGGAGCAGCACAAAACAAACCAGCTGCAGCCCAAAGAGGTTTGAAGGAGAGAGAGAGGGTGGAGGGGTGCTAGATAGGATAGCACATGCAACAAATCCAAGACAAACACAACACTGTGCTGAGAAATGAAAAAAACAGACCAAACCCTGAATCAACATATAGCTGATGAGTGACTGGACCTGTCAGAAAACCAGGGAGGCAGGTAGAGTGAGGAGGAGATGCAATCACAATAGACTTTCACAAGGGCTATTTCAATGCTCATTCAGAAACAAGCCAGGTGCTCATATTTGATGGTGCTTTAAACGCCTATCAAATATTTATTGGCTGTTGTGACGGGCGGCTATGGGATGCAGCTGTTTTAAGTTGCTGTATAATTACAGGGTTGCTTTTCTTTGTCACTGCATAAATTCGCCTCTATGTATTTACTGAGAGTTGGTCACAGTTTCAGACAAGCCCGCAGTCACACAAAGCCAACAGTACAGTAACTGCCTTCTGAATGACAGTGAGGAAGAACAGCGAACAGTGAGAGGAAGGGGTGGAAAGAAGCACAAATTTGGGACCAGTAACCAGAGTGGAGGGTTTTGAGTCCCTCGCTGTCCGCATTCCTCCCTGTTTTGCTCAATTTCTGGACTCTAATCTGCAGCAAACATGTCTTTTTGGCGTGCACTCGGGACAGCGACCCCTTTCTGTTGCAAAAAGCAAAAGCAGCGGCAGAGGAGAAAAACAACTTTGATTGGCAGTCCAGTTCAGCCAGCAATAACAGCACAATAAAAGTAGCCAACAAGAAGCAAAACCGCAAGCAGGAAATATGGAAAATCCCCTTTAGTCCATATGGATTAAAAGCTTATACAGTGCTATGTCCAACTGCGGCGTCCTCATATATCTATTTTTATTGAGGAAATAAATTGCACTGCAATACTTAAGACAATTCTCTCCCAAATCCTCAGATGATGTCATCCTCACCTAGAGCCGTCTACTCGCACTGCAACAACCTCGGCCCTCGCTGCGTTATGACGTTAACACTTAACACTAAAATATACTTTAAAAATGTAATTATGAGCACATATTAAACGAAACCCCTTCATTCCCCCCGATGGTACACTGAAAATGTGTTTGCTGCAGTCACAGCGCTTGGCGCAGTCACTGTGGTGTTAGCCTGTGAAAGACGCACGGCTGATATTAATGTCAATATTAATTGTTTTCATTAAGTTGCCCAAGTGTTGATGTAGCTGGGTAACGTTAGCGAGTGAACCTGGCGAAACGCTACGAGCTTTACGTGACATTTAAACTGCTGAGCGTGGAAATTACGACATATTTCTTCTCGGTGATGAAACGTTTCATCTCCCACAAATACGTCGGAACCACTAAAAGACATACGACTGTATTTTTAATTGCGTGACAATAGTTGTGCGACAAACAGTTAGCTGGGTTAGCCTGGATGAGAAGTTTGGTTGTTAGCTTGTTAACTCCTGTCGCTGTAACGCTACTGACACTGCGATTTAAAAAAAAGTTTCGAGATTGACAAAACTACTGATCTGAACCTTTATACCACACGCCGGTTGTTTCCTGACAACATATTTCTAATTAAACTAAAGGAAACGACAGAGCGAAGAGTTGGTGAAGAGACTTGCTTTTTTTCTCCGTTGCTCTAAAATACTCGCCTCGACGAATGAATGGATGTTACCGGGCTGCTCTGTTAGCCGCTAGCTTAAATTGTCTTAAAATTAACGGCTTCAGCACAAGAGTCGTCCAACGCCAGATTGAACCTACCTGTTTTTGGACTCGCTGGCATTGGGTTCTTAGGGGGTACTCCATTTTATTCGTACAGATGATCATTTTCCAAAAAAATGTGCTATTGCATGGATGCGGCTCTGTCTTTTCTTGTTACTTTCCAATCTAACAAAGGCGAAAGATGCAGCCGCTGGCCACAGTCAGCCCGTCGGAGCGCAGCTGACAACCGGACTGCGAGGAGTGGAAAGCTTCCCCGAGCAGAGCTGACAGCTCCGGTAACAGTGCGCCCAATCAGAGCGCAGGGGGCGGGGCTCTGGCTGAGGGCTATAACCAAATGCTAATGAACGTCTGCAAACAAGAGCGGAGGCAAAAACAGGCCGTGCACGAGCAGCACGCGCGCACAGTCACACTGTAACTCCACACTGGATCATGGGAACAGTGAGGCCGTAGCATCATCCGCCCATGGTGGGCACCTGCCAGGAGTCACAGGACCCCCCTCCCCCAGACCCTCCAGATCCATTATGTTGTGTTTCTAAAAAATCATATTCACAACATAGGAACAATATCCACTACAAAATGTCTTCTGACTTGTGAGGAAACACAACAAATGTCCAATGTTTCCAACTTTCAGCCAGATGCCCCTTATGGAAGGTTGAGGAAACACTGATGACACAATCATATTTACATTTTTGATAGCAGTCAAAATTCCTTAGCAGTCTATGTGTCCACATGACAGGAACACACTTCCTGTCATAAATTGACTTAGATAATCATTTAGACAATAGTGTTGTCACAACTTTGCGACAACATCCTTTCCCGTTTGAACAGCGACAGTGCAAATGTACACAAAGGACTGTATTGTTGGGACAAAAGAGGTAGCAACAACTCGGGTGGAGATGTATTTATAAGTGACTTTTCAAAGCCGTAAGAAGTAACAAACTGCAGTAAAACCATCTCATCCATTAACAGAGACCATACAAGCTGTTTTTGTACATATAAATATTTTCAACACCCTAAAGGAAGATGCATCAGTCATGCATGTATCTTAAACTACACAAGCCTTGAACACAATCCTTCTTACCATGTGATGTCCACAAGTGACCACTGCATTCAGGCTAGTTTGATTGACCCTCTTCTTTGTTACTGTTTGTATGGGCTTATTCAAGCCATTCTTGTCTTAATGAATAGGTCGTTTGTTCATGAACAGAAATTTTGGTATTGCATTGGTGAGAATCATGTTGTTTTTCTGTCTGAATGCAGGAGTTGTGACTTTCATTTGAGTTAGTGTAACTAACTCAGAGTCCAGTCTGTGTACTCTCTCGCTAATTCTTAGGTTAAGGTGATGAGATATGCTGCATACCCTTTGAAACAGATAAACCCAGTGCTGCATTCATTTTCTTCAGAAAGGCAAGGACCAGGAAAAGTTTGTCGTACTTTTGTGAAAACAAAAGTGAAAGCATAAACAACAGTAAACAAATAAAGGAAGGTGTTTCATATAATTTGTATAATTTAAGGTTAAATCAGTGTCAGTGGGTACATTTAGTCTGTTTCCCAGAGAATCATCTTTGTCTTGTGTATAAAACTAGATTAGCTTTTTTGTGCCAAAGCTATTTGCAGTTTTAAAAAGAAACTGAAGTAATTAAGTAAGTAATTGAAAACAGATGGATTAAAACTTACATTAAGGCACAGTTGCCCAATCCAAGTATACTATCACAAACTAGATTTTTTCCATTGTAAGTAAAATCCCCTTTTTAATGTGGGGAAACAGGAGACATTAGTATCCGTCTCTATTAGATTAACATGCAGTTTGCACAAACATCATGTGAATCATAAAGGAGTGTTAGGCACAACCAAATAACTCTTTTTGAATTTTCTTTTTGAAAGAAAAGCACCAAAGCTTGTAACCTGATTGAAAATATCTACGTTAAACAAGGTTTTAGCTTCAGAGAAATTCACCAGATTTTGTTATTTTGTGCGCTTGGAATTTTGAAGAAAAATATTCAGTTGTTTGACAATTGTTGCTGTAAAAAACAAATATAATAAGTCAAACATTTCAAAAGCAGTCTTATACCATAATGGTATTTCAGTATGGTATTTTCTGGAACATTGTCTCTATTAAAATCCCTGTGTGTTGCTAAATTGTATGTGTAAGTATAACCACTTCCTTTATAAATCTAGTGATACAACAGCTGTTTGCTGTAACCACAGAAGAAGAAACACTACTGTGCTCATCAAAAGGAGACACTGAAAACGTGAAAACTGAGGGAGGGAAGTGAAGAAAGCCCCATATTCCTGTTGGTTTCATATCACATTGAATCTTCTCGTTCCACAGAAATTTAAGAACCAAAAAGCAGGGACTTTCCTTTAGACAGAGGTCAAACAGTGTTCTGCTTTATTCCTAATACACAGGAGCAATGTAAGATTTAAAACTAAATCTGAGAAAAGTTAGTGAATTAACGCATATATGAGAAAAAAAAGATAGTAGAAAGTAATGAGGTTTTTAGCCTTTATTCTGCCTTTCAACAAATCCAGCTGGTTGGTAAATGTATCTGATGCTGAATTTTCCTATACTTGAAGATACTACACAACACTGTTTAAACAAAATTTGTATTTTTCATAAACATCAAGAATTTTACACAAAAAACTGCACTACATTAGCTGAACAAAGATAATCTGCTCTCAAAATAAGGCTCTAAAATGAACACAGTATACAAGTTTGCAGCCTTTCACATGATTTATGACAACCTCTCCTTCACTGATCACTGCAGCAGATGGTGGCAGCTGTTTTCTGAGTTACGTAAAAATTTTATGATGCATCTTCTCTCATTCTGTGAGAGACACTCACGGCACATATCAAGCATTTATAATCATTAAAAAGCATTTAATAAAATGGTATATTGCATGCACACCATACTTATGTGCAAGTCCTCCTCCTATAAATGATTGCTTGCATGTAAACATAACAATACACTAAAACAGATAGAACATAAACTTGTCAATATATCTTATAATTAGCATATGCACATAGCACATGCTGTACATTATTAAACACTTAAAATCTCTGTATATCTGCTTACAATTACACTACAATGTATTATGAACCATCTATTACATCTTTATATATTCCGAGTCTAAAAAGACAGTCATTTATTTCATTTCTGACATACATTTTGCAGTTCTTAGGCACATTAAAAATGAAATAGTGGGTGCACATGTCAGGACGTGAAGAGTGAATAATCAACCTACAAGGTCAAACTGTTAAAACAAATCTGCTCCAGTGTAGTATTTTAATTATACTCATTGTGTACTA
The DNA here is from genome assembly GCA_016785345.1 of Trinectes maculatus. NCBI lineage: Eukaryota > Metazoa > Chordata > Actinopteri > Pleuronectiformes > Achiridae > Trinectes > Trinectes maculatus. Next base: position 386,149 of record JAFBJQ010000475.1, on the reverse strand, counting down.
ATGGAGAGACAGAAATATAACGATCGCAATAACCAAAGAACTGTATGTACAGTATGTAAAGTAACAGCACAGCATTTCCTTTATGCCATAAAGACTACAGCGGGTACGTCTTCAAAAATAGATGCCATAAATTGTTTTGTCTAAAATTAGCGGTTGGCATGATGAATACCCCTCCACCTGTTTGGTACATGACTTAAAAAAATCACAAGTAACATAACAAATTAAACATGATCACCAGTAGAGTCACCATGCTTTCTAACAAGCTGAATATCACAGAGAAAACATGGAGCTTGTGGATTATCAAGGTCGAGAGTTTTCAAACCAATGCAGCCTTTGTTCCTTTTCAAAGTGCAGCTGTGCCCTCAAATCTCTGGACTACTGGGAATCATTTGACTCAAGGTCCTCAGGCTGGTTAATGTTTTTTCCATTCTCTTGCTAAAAATATGTTCAAAAATAAAATGTAAAATAAACACAAACAAATAAGTCACAAGACATTATGATTTTAAATTAGACATTATGATTATTACTATGTGCAAAAGCAGAAAAGACTCAAAAGTTCAGCTGTGTCATGATTTACAACAACAAAAAATTCTGACATTTCATGATTTTGAATAAAACTCGTTCACAATTCAGTAAAACAGTTTAATATATTTATTTAAGATTCACTGAACACCAAGTGCTTTGTCAAGAAAGTTTGCAAAGTGTTTTGGCTGTCCGGGCAAGAAGGGCTGAAGAACAGAGAGATCCATGGTCATCAGTGTTTCTGTCAGTGTGCTGAAAGATTTACAGAGAGAAAAAAGTTGTTTAAAGATTAACGTTAAATAGCCTTGCATAGATACACTGCAGCAGTGAGGATCACACACCTGCATGTGCAGTACAGTAAGTGGGAGTCCATGTGTAGCTGTCTGGCCATCTCTAGTTGGTGATTGTTCATCAGTTTGTCATTGACAACAACTAACAGAGGTTTGCCTGCACCGAGCACCTCCAAACAACTTCCTGCCCCTGAAGAGAAAAACAAGATCTTCAGTCACAATTTTAACCACAGACAGTCTGGGTTTTTGCAGACACAGATTTCTAACTTTTTTAAAAATATAAATTTCACACACATAAATTTGAGTTTCATGTGTTGTGGCAACTACATTAAAAATTTGTTAATAGCTGCATCTACAAATGAAAGGTGAGACTCTGGGCTCAAGCTTATCTGAGTTAAGATTGGAAAGTGTCCCGTTGTCCACACTGTAAATTGTTTTTTGAAATCAGAAATTATGTCTGGTTAAGTATTTGATGTTTCAATCACCTGCGTGGCTGATGACGAGGTCAGCCTGCTTGATGTCCTCTGCTATGGAACCTTTGAACCGATATGCTTCGAGTCTGATTTGAGGACAGCTGTCAGCAGTGGGAAGAAGAGATCCTTTTCCAACCTGAAGCACCAAACGCTCGTATCCACGCGCCTTCAAAGCCTGGAGGAAGGAGGAACATCTCATTATCAAAACAGACACACGTTATATATTTCATCCTTTGACAGAGAATATCTACTGAAGGAGGTGGGTTTCGTTTAATCATTAATATAAATATGAGGACTAGAACATATTTCTGACAGAAAAAAAACACGGAAGTGAAGTAAGAATAGCTATAGGTTGTCCACTAGCTTTTGTAAAAGTACTCAAGTTTTGCTTCAGGGATATAATATATATTATTAAAATAACTATGAGTTCTTTAATAAATTAAGTATTTAAAACAATTTATACACACACACCAACAACCGCCCTTTCATTAGCAGTGTTGTGATAAGAGTGTAACTGCTCTCACCTGAACGGCCGCCGAGGACGTGATGTTTGCAATAAGATCATCAAAACACGTGGTTCCAACAGTAACAAATGCCGTCTTCATGTTTGCTCTGTGACACCGTTTTTAAGCCCAGTATTTTGGTTAATTTAAGACATTACTCCTCCATCCTGTTTCTGTTAGTCTCCCAGCTGTTTCCGCTTCCACTTCAGTCACGCTGTTAAGGCTGCTGCTGCTGCCACCTGCAGTCCTGGAGGTGTTGTTGCACACATTAATTACAATAAAAAAACATCCACCCTTCCATTGTCTACCGTTTAATCTTGGGAGGTCGTGGGGGCTAGAGCCAATTCCAGTCGACACTGGGCGGGAGGCAGGATCCATTCTGGACTGGATAGGTTGCCAGCTTATTCAATTTCCCCTACAGAATTTATAAAGTGTAGCTACCTAACTATTTAATAGGAATAAGAATAGTAAGGAATGTAAATATCATTGCAGCAAATGTCACTCACTGGGTATAGTATGTTACAGTGATGCCGTCTGCTAATTGCAACTCTTGGAAAACTATTTGAGTGAGCTGTGTAACCTGCTGGGCACTGAGTACTTGGGAAAGAGAATAGGAGGTTGGAGTCTCCCACTTTATGCAGCTAAAAGGTGAAAAACAGACTAAATGGATGTCATGCGCTCTGAGGAATTTGAGGCTTCTGCTGTGGTGAAACTGAATGTTTCAACTGCAAACAAGACAGTGGCTATAATCATTACATCACACTGTCGGATACATGAAGCCTACTTTTGAGATAGTTCTGCTGGTGTGCATTAAAGATTATGACAAATGGGAAAAGAGCCGTAAGCCAGGTGGCAGTTGTAACAACCTGAACAGACCTGTTCTTTATAAGCTCTGACTGGACTGATGTGTGCAGTCTATCAGAAATCTGCTTTCAGGTCATTTGTCTCAGTAAATGCATCCTACTTGTAAGACATTCATGCTGATGACGTCACATGATAATGGTTTGATGATAGACAACGTCACAGCTACTTTCCTTTCGGGTTGTAATGACCTTGTTTTGCACACGTTCCACCTTATGCTAAGAGCATTCACTTAACTTTTACATTTAAAAGAAGAAAAGAAGTTTGAGCGGTTTACAGAGGAAGACACCAAACACCAAAACACTTAAATAACTATGTATACATCCACGCATTACATCTGGGTGAAGTGCCCAATAGAACAAAGGAAGAGCTTAATCCAAAGGTTCTCTTTGTTGTCAAGCTCAACGACAGGAAGACTGCTTAATAGAAGTGGCAATGTGAGTTGAATGTAAATGAAAACTGAATAAATAAAATTTGGCCTGAATAAACTTTGCTGCTACACTACTTAATTTCAACCCTACATTCCACTTAAATTACAAGGTGACCACCAACGTAGCAACAGTTACAGAACTGTGAGGTGCTGAAGTGGCGCATAACATTAGAAATGTGACAGAGAAAGGGAAAAAACTTCAGATGAGCGCAACAGGATGAAAGCTAGCATTGGTCACTGGCTCTGTACCAATCAAAAAAACAAAACAAAACTGTAACCTTGTACCATGACAAAAGCCTAAAGGTCAGTGTGTTTATTACCAAATTATGACAGCTGGTTAACTCTGAGGAGACAAAAAAGAAACACAAGACCAGGGTGCAACAGAAATTATTTAAGGCTCTGTTAAATTCTCAGCTTCAAAAACAAACAAACAAAAAAACCAAAACCCAATAACAAATATATCATTAATTATGAAAAGTCACAAAAAGCAAAAACTAGTATAAAATTAAAAGTTTAAAACTGGCTAACCATGTAATTTATTTTTAATAAATAGGTTACTGCAAGAAAAAGTTAAATCTGATTAACTGTGCCAGAACTTTTATCAAACCACATTTCAGTGGGAGTTGTTCAATGAAAAGAAAACAGATTTAAAGCAACACTCATCATGTACGCAAACAAGTATGCAATGTGAGCTTCCTTTGGTCATTCCAAAATCATTCTCCAACAGAGGCTCCTGGAGAAAACTGAAAATGGAAGACCTGCATCTACACGATTCATGCCTTATAGAGAGACAGACAGAAATCAGGCTTAAACAGTTACATGGCTCTTCCTCATCACTTCTAGTTGATTTCAAAGAACATTTTCAGTTTTGAGCATGCATATTTTCTGATGTGTGTAGCTGCTACCGGCTACTGCAATGATTAAAAATGGCAAATTTTAAAAACACAAGGCAGCAGAGTAGACTGATGGATGAAGTTGAGTTTAATCTACAAAAAGTAAATCTTGTCCAAGCCCAAAGGTAAATAACTAATAATACATACTGCTGCAGGTTGTGTCAGTAGTTTTTCTAGACAAGAATTTTAAGTAAAGTGAGCAGTGTACCTGGGCAGCAAACTGCATGCTTAAAAGTCAAAATGTTTCAATATTATGAAATACTTTGTCAAATTCTAAACATGAGACAATACAAGTAATAATAAAGTATATAATAGTGATTAAAGCAGCTTTAAAAACAAGCTGCAACCTCACAAACACTCTTGCTTATTTCTGGGGTACTTCTGACTAAAATCAGGGAGAAAAAAAAAACAGATTTTCATGGCCAAGTCCCTCTGTCTGACCCCATCGTGGGTCATAACAAAGGCCATTAAGGTTGCAGCAGAAAAGTCTTCTAACGGCTGTGATATCAAAAATATGACTGTCGTCTTTCCTATCAGATGCTCTGTGATGGACAGTCAGAAACCAGCAGGAGCAGAAAATTTACCAGATGTGGTAAGTTTTTGGCTGAGGGGTCAAAATCAGATTGTCCCATGGGTCATCAAAATGTTTGTGGAGATCCAGACAAATGATGCATCTATTTAAAAAAAGAGAAGAGAAAACAAGTGAGTCATTCAACAGCTTGAGAGGGTAAAACTGGCATATGTTTTAGCAGTGGTTAACACAGTCAACATCTCTCGGCGAATCTAAAGTGAACTTCCTGTTTTGGAACATAATGTCTCTTCAGGATGTTATATTTTCCTCTTTACATGGTTCATAGCACTGTCTGCTTCAGTAGTCTCTGCTTTTTCCTCTCCCAGCTATGCGCTGCTCAGACAGTTGTGGTCTTCATACCACATACTTTCTGCAGTCTTATGATAACAAACCAAAGCAACGGTTAGCACGGAGCAGCACCACCCACTCGTCTTTCACACTTCCAACCAAATGTATTCTCTCCCTCATGCTGCACTGAAACGCCACACAGTCATCCATGTGTCACATTTCTCCTCAGCTTGTGAACCATTTTTAAGCCGACACTGTGGGTACATTTTATCACATTTTGTAAAATTGGTGAGTGTCGAACCGAGCTACATGAGAGTTGTTAGTTCTTTGGTGCTGCAAGTATGAAAAAGGGGGGCTGCACAATATACTGTCCCGTGTGGCCATTGTGACATGAGCAGCATTATTAGCAGAAGTCACGCTGCAGGGAATGCAATGTCAAACCTAGCAATTTAACTCAAAAGCATCATGCTACAACATTTTTGCTGCATGATACAAAAAACGAATCAGGAATATCTATAAATTAATCATTCTCTAGGATTGGTCTACACAACTAAAAATAGTAATTAAGAAATAGGAAAGCAACAAAGAAAATTACATTTTGGTTGCAAAATAAAAGCAACAGTTTTTTCCATTATCATGCCACTCCAGTACAAATCAAACGTCACTAAGAAGGATGAGAATGACAGTACTCGTACCTCTTCCTCACTGTACCACGCAAGCTGTGCAGCACTGTTCCTGCTTCTCTGGCAGTGTGGAATAATTCATCTGTCGAACAATCTCTGCAAATAGCTCGTCCACCATTGTCTTGCTCTTAGCTGAAGTTTCAATAAAAGGGCATCCCCACTCTTGAGCCAGAGCTCGACCATCTGACCCGGCGACCTCACGCTCAGACTCTAGGTCGACTTTGTTCCCAACCAGGATCAACGGAACCTTTTCAAAGCGCTTCACCCGCACTATCTGGTCTCGCATCGGTCTGATGTCCTGAAAATGAAAAGTAAGAGGAGTGTGAAACCACTGAAGTTTCTGTACTGTTTTCATTTGCTGGTTTGATACATAGATGTGGCGTGGACTACTATTTGAAAATTAACAAATGTTTTAAGACAAGACTTTAAAATTGGCATTTTGACAATTTAGTGACACTCTACTCAATAACAAACTATGATCAATAAGAACCTCTTGATCAGATTTTAGCCAGATGTATTTCTGTTTGTTATGTGATGATGTACAACACTGACATCAATAACCCACAACATCAAAACAGGAGACGGGTTTTAATGTTGTGGCTGATTCCTGGCCTGTTTTAGTCATGTCACAGGCCAATGTGTCTTTGCTTGACTAAATAAAAAACACTTATCTATATCAACATAAAAATGTCATCTGCTTTAATGTCTAATCTGTGTAAACTAGTTACATAATTTAACACTGCCCACTTAAACTAAATATAGCTATGAGTCGTTTACACGTGTTGGATTCCATCAGGAGTGTCTGAACACGCGGATACCTGGAATGACTGCTGGTTGACCAGGCTGTAGACCAGGATGAACCCCTGTCCGTTCTTTATGTACAGATCTCGCATGGAGGCGAACTGCTCGGTCCCCGCCGTGTCCAGGATCTCCAGCACGGAGGGCGACGAGTCCACCTCGATCTCCTTGCGGTAAAAGTCCTCGATGGTCGGGTCGTATTTCTCGATGAAGGTGCCGGTGACAAACTGGACGGTCAGCGCGGACTTGCCGACGCCGCCGCTGCCCAGCACGACAACTTTGTACTCTTTCATTGGGGCGGCGGAAGGAGGCTAACTTAGCAGCTATCGTTTTAGCTAAACTGGTGTGCTTGCTCCAGAAACATTTATCGGACCTTAAAAGAGCAAACAGGCGAACTGGCAAAAGATGCAATGCGTAAAACAACCCGTCTTCATTTACTAAACCAAAGACAGCCACTCATACTTGTGGTCGCTGTTAGCATCTAAAAGTTGATGACCGTTAACTCTCCTGTTTGCTAGCAGTGAAGCTAGCTCGCTCGCCCATGCCAAAACCTCTACACCGACCACCGAGGGCTTGCTGCCTGGCTGCAGACTGCAAGATGCACATTACACTTCTATTACAAACAGCATGCCAGTTCCGACACGTAGACCAGCCCGCCGGCGTTGCAAAACACAGCGCTAGCTGTATCCGTCCGTCTGCCAGGGCCTGGTTCTGGTTCCGGCCGGGTGCCTCGGCACACGGGCGTGCTATCGATGGACGACCCGCATGCTCACGATTGTGATCCGAAGGTCCATTGGATGGGATTTGTTGCAGCGCCGGTGTATGATCGGCCCCGTGCTGAGCAGGTTTGATAACAGAAAGAAAAGCTTTTTCCTCAGCGGGTTTCCTGAAGCTAACAGCCTGGTTTCCGCCACCCAGAACTAGACTTCCTGTGGAAACGTTTTTCAGAATAAAATCCCACAACCTGCAGCAGTAAATACCCATAATACAGTATACAGTACTGCACACAACAAGTGGGAGATGTTTTGTTATTTTGTTATTTAATGTATTAAATGTGTATACACATTTGTATGAAATAGTATAATCATAAATCATACAATGATCATTATATGGTTTATAATATGCAACTATATATATATATATATATATTTTAAATTTTAATTTCATAATTCTAATCTGTAATCTAATGTTGTCGATTCGTCCCCTCACATCTCCCTCACACGTATCCCCTTTGCAGATATGTGTGGCTGGTTACTTCTCAGTTCCTTTTTTTCTGGTTCATCCTACACTACAAACATAACGTTAAAATAATTATTCAAATGTCACTACACTTAACATTTGTACCCACACTTCTGCAAATATGCAAGAACCTTACTTAGTCAGTTACTTACAATACCAATAACTCAGTCAAGAAATAGATACAGCGTAGCGTAGCTAAGTTTTTGAGTCAGACACTACAAAACACACCATAAAAGGATCACATTTATGTTTTTATTAAAGGTCAAAAAGAAATTGCAGAATTCGTTATAGGCACAGTAACTTACTCTTAATAGCAGTACATTGCAAAATAAATTGGCATGTTGCACAGCTGCACATACAAGCACAACAAGCAAAAAAGTAGTGAAGCAACAGGCGACAGAAATAGCAATCACTTTCAGTTCTGTCCTAGAGTGTCAGAGAGTTTACATATGGCTTAGTCCTGAACAGTCCTTGGCCCTCTTCACCTTACAGGGGTTGCGAGGGGTCGTCTGTGACGGTACCCAATGTGACAGTGACTAACTAACAAGAATAAAATGTTTTACACACACACACACACATGTGATGTTTTAAGTCTAAATGTAAAAGGAAAACAACATTTTGCACAATAAAGGCACAATTAAAACTGAAATATTCTATAATACAATAAATTACATTTCAAAACAAAAACATCTGCATTCCCTTATTGTTGACTGGAAAGACATGGTATATTAGGACCACTCCATATGTAACTTAGCCTTACTTTACATTAACACTGCAGTGATGATGGGTGCGTTTTGGACAGAGACCTGTCTGTGTGAACAGACATTTTCAAGTCAATATTCAATGACAGTCTGAGGGCTGTGAACTGAATCACCAGGATGACTCACTCAGTCCACCAGGACAAGTGCCATGGCAACAAAATTGCTGGCTTTGAGAGAAATTTAAGAGCATCAAACGTCCTTCTCTGCAGGAACAGAATTACTGGAGGATGTTGCTGTTGCTGCAAGAATAACACTGCACAACCAGACTGACTGATATTTTGACTTCAGTTGAAGAGAATTCAGATTAATTGCTGTTTTGAATAATGACAACAAGCGAACGATGACCTATTTCACAGAAATTAATGTGAGTCTGGGAACACATCTCCTATCATGTCTGATATCTGCTCCTCTTTTTTCCTGTACGTCATTTTTGTTTAGCTTTGGTTGATTTATTACATTATTTCCAGATGGGCAATTTCTTCTCCTTCATCACCGATGTGGGATGTCAGACATTACTGAGCCAGAAATGCCCCTGTATATGAACTGGAGATGCTTTTTTAAACTGCAACCCATCAATGGTTTATAGCTAGGCAATGTCATGGCTGCCAAGGAACAGGGCTATAGCAAACAAAGAAAGGGCAAATCGCTTAAAACATTCTTCTTATATTCCAATAAAATGACAGACATATCATTAACAATACATTGATTTGATTTTTTTAAACAACTAATTTCACTATATTTATTGAAAATAAATTTTGAGTATTTTGACATAGTTATGTACAAAGTGCAACAAGGTGAACATCACACATTCATATACACCTTAGTAAGGGTTGTCAACACCCAGCACAGCTGGGCAGGAAGAGATTTTTGGACCACATTCTTGATCAAAACTGAAATATCATTCACTAACAAAACCTCAAACCTCTATACAGAGACAATTGGGTGTGATCCATCCAGTTGGCAGGCAGCAGGTGAAACTTGAGGATTGCTGACTGGTTTGATTTTACAGAAAAGATGACGATCTATTACTGAGTCCGAAAATAAAAGTTAAATTAACACAAAAAACACCTGATCTCTCCTTAGGACCTTTGGATATTACAATGATTTAAGTTTTCCATACAAAATATTTAATCATGGTGCAATAATAAGACAAACTAATTTGACATTCCTTTCTTCAATAAGTTAGTGTAGTATGGTATTTCTAATTAATGTGAAAAAAAAATTCACAAGTAGGGTAATAGAAAGGTAGCCATGTTGTTATTTTGTTGCCACAGCAACAGCTATCACCATTTACAATGATTCCATCATTGTATACAAATGATTTTCATACTACGTCTTTTTTCAATTTGGTCTACACAAACTAGTAACTATATATAAATGAGTTTTTTCATGCTTTTTTAAAGTTAGATAAAAAAAGGTAACTTACCACAATATATGTAATTTTGATGCACAATTATGACATCTTTATACACTGATGCAGAAGGCCCTTTGTGCCCCCAGAAATAAAAGTATGCTGAATTAACTGTTCGCATGTAAAAGGATCTGATCACTGGACACAGTGATCGGAGCATTTGCACATAGTGAGGAAATCATGTACAAGAGAAGAAGGGAGGGAAAGAAACAAACAATAATAAAAATCTTTTTTCTCATGCCACTACAGATCCCCTAACTAACACAATGTGTGCATCAATACACAGGTCTAAATGTACTTATTTATATATTTAAATGCCCTCCAGAGGCACCATTTATAAACAATTATTCTGTTTTCTTCAACTGGACAGCAGTTACAACAGCAGGCAAAATGATGTGAAGAGGGATGAAATGGAGGACAGAGGAAGTGGATTTCTGGATGTTCTAATCATCAAATAAATTGAGCAGTTTTCTCTTGCAAGTCTAAGAATTAGACTGCGTAGCTGCTAAAACACATTTAAAAACAAAAGTGCAGGTAAGAAAAAGTCTGTTAATTAATAAGGAATCAACTATTGCATTTTTAATAATTGTACATATATTATACAACAATACCTAGATTTTTTTATTTTTTGTAATTTAATTTATTAATCGATTGTTTGAATGATTGATAATTCCTCTTTTAATTGCCAGAAACAAAACCTAAATGAATGTGCTAATTAAATACAGTCCATTCATCATCCAATTTGAATATCAAATTATGTAAAACTTGGTAATTGACTTCTACTTATTTAGAGCATAACACATCAACTTGTAATTTATTGTTCACTTAGTCATTAATGAATACAATTATTATTATTTGATTGATAGACAGTGTCTACAAATGCTGCACTGGTTGCTTGGCAACCGCATTATGACAAAAAGATTTGAGAATGTTACTGCACTGCAGAATGATGTTAGGTTTCCTAGCAACCTAACTGCAACAACAAGAATCCAGAATGCAATTGCACCTGGCTGCTGGTCACCAACAAATTATTACATTAAGCACTTCTGCCAAGAACTACAGATTGGTGTAGTTTATTTTGTTTCTGTACAGATTACATAAACAAGAGCGAGTGTGCTAATTCATTCATTTTCAATTCAGCTGAAGTGGTGGTTCTAACTTGGCGACACTAAACACAGGGGCCAACGAGGCCAGTGAGGGATTACATCAATGCTGCAGTATGGGAAACCATTGGTTTCCCAAGACCCGGAGTTTGAGTTGACTGTAGCACGGGGGAGAAGTTACTTATTTAAAAAAACAGGGATAGCATGAAGCTTTTAGCATTTTGCCCGATGATTACATCATTCTTTATAGGTGCATTTGGGCACTTTGGGTATCTTCGGATGTTGGGGTACAAAAAATGAATAGCGAGAATTTAATGGTACTGTAATGTACCTGTGTGATGTATATTTGTACTTCAAAAAGTACAATTCATCTCAATGTTTTCTGAGACTGAAAGATATTTCTAAAAGGAAGTCACACCACCCACTGACATTAAATATAAATCTATAGAACATTACATATACTTTAATATGTCTTAACACAGTATCAGCATGGTACCTTTGTGACCTAATAGCCTATGTGTGTGCGTGTGTGTGTGTGTGTGTGTGTGTGTGTGCGTGTGTGTGTGTGTGTGTATAGTGACTCATTACATTTCGACATGCCTATCTGTAGAGGCATGTGCAGAGTTTTTGCATTAGATACATTCACAACATAAAGACATTATCTCAAATCAATAATGTTCATTGGGAAATGTTGTAATATCTGCATCATTTACAACAAACCAAATGTGTGGTTTATTATCTTTTTTCAACACACTTAACTATGCACACAATACTGATTAATTTACTTTACATTAACAATAAGACAGCACAGCTGTCTCCGAAAGAAACTAGCACAGATATGATTTTCTATTAATATAACGTACCAATTCACACCTCCATCTCTGAGCACTGGACTCTTCTTACAGTGTGCTGACAGCAGTGGTTTGTGGAGACTTGAAATAGGCACATATGAATTTGGATAAAAGTTATTTCAGCCTATTTCCCGAAGCCGTTCAGTTTTACATGCCTACACAGCAATTTACTTTTTAGTCATCAAACCTCAAACTGGCGATTTCTTCTTCCTCTTTCTGACTTTACCACGACTCACTTACGGTTACAACTGTCATGTTAATATTTAGAGTCTGATGACTTTAGACAGACGGGACACATCAATAGAAAAGACAACACAATTTAAAGTCAGACAGGACATTTTCAAGTTCTATGCTTTCTCCCTGAAGAGCCATTAAACATAAAAAAAAATTGTGCCACTCATTCAATCCAAACTCCACAAGGAAGCAGACAATTACACAAGCAAACCGCCTGTTTAAAATACACGGCTGTATTAAAGAGGGAGACATTTATTAGGACGAGTTATTTAGGTATTGCAGTGAATGGGACAGCTCCTTGCATATACCACCACTTGGCACATGGACTAGGCACAACATCAGGAAACCAATCCAGCTTCCTTCTCTGACATCAGGTTTAAACGTTTAAAATATACCAATTAAAAAGTCCACAGCCTCAGCTCAGACCCTCATAAACAGCATTCTGTTTAACCCTTGTATTATGTTACGGGTCAATTTGACCCATTTCAATTTTTTTGTCGACCAAAGTGCAGGTTATCCTTACTTTTTTCCCATGAAATTTTATGACTTTTCCTCATCTAGGGTCATGAACTGCTGTGTAAAATCTGGACACCTTGAGGTGTTGTGGAGTGTCTGCACAGAGTTTGTATACAAAGATGATGTTGCGGGTCATTTTGACCCAGACACAAAGTAGCTGTTCACGTGCCGTTCAGTTTTACATGCCTACACAGCAATTTACTTTTTAGTCATCAAACCTCAAACTGGCGATTTCTTCTTCCTCTTTCTGACTTTACCACGACTCACTTACGGTTACAACTGTCATGTTAATATTTAGAGTCTGATGACTTTAGACAGACGGGACACATCAATAGAAAAGACAACACAATTTAAAGTCAGACAGGACATTTTCAAGTTCTATGCTTTCTCCCTGAAGAGCCATTAAACATAAAAAAAAATTGTGCCACTCATTCAATCCAAACTCCACAAGGAAGGAGACAATTACACAAGCAAACCGCCTGTTTAAAATACACGGCTGTATTAAAGAGGGAGACATTTATTAGGACGAGTTATTTAGGTATTGCAGTGAATGGGACAGCTCCTTGCATATACCACCACTTGGCACATGGACTAGGCACAACATCAGGAAACCAATCCAGCTTCCTTCTCTGACATCAGGTTTAAACGTTTAAAATATACCAATTAAAAAGTCCATAGCCTTAGCTCAGACCCCCATAAACAGCATTCTGTTTAAATTTCATGTAAGTTGGACGCAGTAAATCAGGGTTTGTGGCTTTTGAGTCGAAAGGCTCATTATATTAATAGGAAGTTAAGTGAGTGCACCTGTAGATTGTCATTTTTTCCCTCCACACAACGTTTGGCTTTTAACTCATTGTCAAAACATGACGAACAAACGTTTCATTAGACAAACACAGGCAAGATGCAATCACTGACCAGACATGATGAGATTCAAATAATTCACTCAAATTCAGATTCTTTAAGGCAGGTTCATGTCTTCAATCCAGAAATCCAGAGCCACGTTCTGAAAAAACAATCTCTCAACTCATCCCCTAATTGTCAATTTAGAACTTTTTAAGGTTGTTGCATTAAGAGGAAGTAATGAGAGATTACTAGTAATGTCTCATTTTTTGTTAGTTTTTAGATACTGACTATGAAACCGAAGGCCAAAACCTTATTCATAACATTCTTGATACTTCTGAAACGATATAAAGTGGCATTCACTTTAACTATTAGATTCCAACAGGCTGATACACAGTATTTCTGTAACAACACATATTGCTGTTAACATCTATCAGTATTATCTGTTAAGTGTTCTGAATTATTATGGGAAACTAAGTCTCCTCCGGAACTGAGCTCAGAAATCAAAGGCACAAACAAATGAACAACAAGTCACTAGATGTTTCATCAGGCAAGATGAGATCATGAGAACTGACTGAATGGTATACATGGTACAACGCAAACCTTACAGCTGTAGCCACCTTGAATGGTAAACATCACAATGGCAAACAGGATATGAAGGACTCTTCCTTTGTGACAAACTGTAATAGATGGTTGTAGACCAGTGACAGGTCCACACATGATGCACACAATGGACTGAATTTCCAGAATTTACTTTTCAGAGTTTCTGACATTGGAACAGTCAAATGTGTTGGGTCGCCACATGCAATGGCTCCAACCCATAAAGGGTTTTTTAGTCTTAAATGTGTGTGTTTTATGTGCATATGTCTGGTGCACTTTTAAGGTGTGGGTATGTATGGCTGTAAGAAGGAGGGAGCTCTATTGCTCGTTCTGGTCAAGTCATATCCATCAGGATGGCTGCTTTCCAGCAACAATAGTCCAGGCTTGTATTGCATGAGCCATTGTAGCCTTCCTACTTTCATTCTATAAGAAGTTTCACATTGCCACTCAGTCAGTGTGCAGTGTAGGTGAGGCACATGTTTGCTGCATTCAGAAAGATGGCCGCCCAGGTACTGCGCATGTCTCAGGGACTTTAACTGGTGTTTCGGGAAAGGCTTACTGAGTTTAACGCCACTGGAGCCGCCACCAGCAGTTTAGGGACGGGACAGAAATGGGCTTCCATGGGAACGCACTGGAGCTCAACTGGATCAGACGTCAGAAGCTCTGAGGGCTCTACTGAGAGAAAGGGGGGGGGGGGGGGGTGGGGGAGAGACAAAGACATCTTTTCATAACCTTCAGTTGCAGGAGATTATTCTAAAATCTTAAGTAGTTGATGATGTAAAGTCAGTATTCTACAGATTTTAACAATGCATCTTGATAAAAGTCACAACCAAAGAAAATGGTTATCACCAAGGATGGCGTCATGGATGATCATATAAGTGTTGTCATTAATCAACTGACACCAACGGTTAGTTCTAACTTATGACCCTAGGTAGACAGAAAAAAAAATCTAACAATATTTTACAGTGACATTGGACCAGTTTTTTGCAAATCCGTATTCATTTCCTGCAGTTCTCAGGTCATTTGCATTAGTGGCATCATAAAAACTGTAATAAAAAGAAATAATGGCATAAACAAAAGTGATGCTTCATGTTTACTGGGGAAGTACAAAAATAAGTTTGTATATTGAGTGTGTTCATAAACTAAGACAATGAAAGAGAGGAGTTCAAATCAAAACAAACCACTGGGATAGGTGATACACAACATTGTGTATGTTGTGATGTAGGTCTGTTGGTAAGATTTCACTGCTATTTTAATAGATGGTTACGGGTTTAGATGCTGTGTGGAGGATCAAATGTTACCTTTGCAAAGTAAAACTTTATTCTGAGCAAAAATATGTTTCAAACAGAGCTCCAGAAATTTATATCTATTTATAACATTTTGTTTTTTAAATATTTCATGGATTCAACAGAACAATAATGGCTCAGGAAGACGGTGAGTAATGATATAGTTCAATTCTAAACTAAGACGTTTTGATAAAAACATGACCCTATTCTAAGATTCAGGCTAAATTCTGTTTTCATTTGCTCAAAACCAACTCAAAGGTGAAGACAGATGTAATGTGAACATACGAAATGAGACACTACAAGCACATGGCTTATAACCTACAAAGCTAAAATAAAAGAGAACTAAAATGAAAGAGCAAACCTGATTCGAGGCGGCTGATTCAGCGAAAGGAACATTGGTGACTGGGGTCGAGGCCGACGAAACAGTGGAGGTGGTGGCACCGTGCATCATGGGAACTTTTATTCAGGCGAGTCAGACGAAAGACAGAGGACGAGGATGTAGGCGTAAAGGAGGGGGGGACAGGAATGATATGGTTACCATGGCAAAATGTGTAGGATCAAAAGTCATGGCACAAGTCAAGTGATATTGCCAGGATGAATCTGAACAAGTATCAAGACACATGCAAACAAAATAAGAGATAAAGGAAATTACATATTTAATTCCCCGGCCATTTACAAAATAAAAAAATAAAATGCTTTGTATGCCAACAGATGGTCGTTAAACAAACAAGGCAATACACAGTCATACAATCTAATCAGACTGGAGTATCTGATAATTGTATTCAATGGACGGAGGCATGTGCATGGAGGGAGCAAATGATCCATAAGAAAACATCAACTATCCATTATAAACAAAGTCACAGCTCTAATGTGACGCTCTTTTACAGGAATCAATAAGTCCATAATCATAAAACTGAGTTAAATCTGCAGATGAAACGTGGCTTATTTTAATTCATATTTTTGTGATGGTGTCATTGGCTCATTTTGGATTAAACTCATAATTGTTCTGTCGTGCAGGCGTAAAGACAATGCCAAAACACTAATTGCTATATATTTATATAAGTTGACACTTGGGTGGTCTGCTTTGTATGTAATTACTGTCAAAAACAGATAATCAAACACAACTTTATTTTGTGACATATTTACCGTCAACATAAAATAGGCTTTGCACAGTTTTCAGATGCGCGCACCTGGTACGAATGGTCTTTACAACAAATGCGTTTTAGGTAACGATGGACTTGTGTTTTTGTGGCTGAACCCATATAAGGGACTTCATGTCAGAATATTTCCATTTTTGCTGTGTTGACATTTTAACTTATATCTGGTGAGTTCCCCAATGTTCCCCAAAGTGCAATGCTAAATTACTGGTGCGCAGACCCACTAAGACTGAGAATTCACAACTGAAACAAATAAATGAGAAATCAGAGAGCTGAGCTACAGTCACATTTAAATATTCTTTTTTCCCCACCGTCTGCCTGACACATGGTGTTGAGTTGTCCTGACTGTGAAATTATTATGAAAATGTTGCATGTTGCAGTCAGAATATCAGCATGCAGCAGTGGTCAGGAAGTGCTTAAAGAGAGGTGGTCACACACACTCGCATACACACAAGTAACAGCACGTCATCAGGAAACCTTGTGTAAGTACCATCTACGAGATCCGTGACAAATTACAATGAATCATCTTTTTCCTCCGTGTGCTGTGTGTGTGTGTGTGTGTGTGTGTGTATGGGTATACATTTACACATATTGCACTAAAGCAACGGTATAGATTTGACATAAATGATTTTTAGAGCAAAGTTTGTGAATATTTTCATTATCCAGCTACGATAGAACTGGGATATGCTACTCTACACTTTGCTCAGTTCAGACTTGTTAGGGACGGGGATAACCTACAGGCGGACCCCTCACCGCTCAGTCCAGGTACTGACAGGAAGCGGCTGGGGTTTTGCCTGCAGCTGCTCCACTCCCTCCTTCCCCAGTAGCCCTCCGGGGCCGGGGTTTTCATATGTCCTATAAGAGATGGGAGGAAGGCTTACAGCGACAGCATCCACTGGTGGACCTCGTGCTTTAGTTGCCTAAACTGGCTGCTACACCTGTACACACACATACAGCATGTACACACAATAACATGTGCACACACCATGCACGCTTGCACAGGGTTAAAATGAATCATGAACTGCTTCAGCTTAATAATGTGACTGCAGATAGTCAGACATGATGCAACGCAAAAAAAAAAAAATTAAATAAACAGCTATCATAGACACAATATTCTACTCCATGTTCCACCTGCATCTCGACAAACTTCAACGATCACAGCTGAGCTGATAGCCGTAAATTTACATACACATTACTGTGGTGAAGACAAGCTGCTGGCTTCTTTACCGTACAAGATGGTATGCAACTAAAACAGAGACGAATCACAACAGCTATTATTCACCTTTACACTCCATCACATGATCCTCGAAATACTCAGTTCTACTAACACGTCCAGGGTTGCTAATTTCCTGCTGACAATTATGTGACATTATGAAACTGATGAGCGACAGCAGATGGGAAGGGCAGCAAGAGGCAAACAAAAGGAAAACCGGGACAATGGGAAAAGATGTGTGGGCCAACAGCAGGTAGAGGCAAGTCAACAAGTTCAGGTCATTGCAGGCAACACAAGCGACACGGAGGCTGCCAGCGTTAGTGTGTTCAAACACACTGAGCATGAAAACAAGTCATGGTTAAGAAAAAGATAGGAGTGCAAAAGCCAGCTGCTTTCAGCTGATGCAGAGACATGATACTGAAGTTGTCATAAATATTAGTGCAGTGCAGAAAGAGTCTATCCATGCAGTGGTATGTTTGTTTCTTCATTCATTCATTTTCTTCTGCTGATCTGAGTTTGGGTCTCAGAGCAGCGAGCTAAGAAGGATATCCAGTAATATGTGTGTTCAGTATGTCCTGCCCACACAACATAACTCACAAGGGATAAAGGTTTTTTGGCTGTGGACCTTTTATTTGGACCGACACACCTTTGCATATACAAAAGTTTCATGTGGAGTCAGATCTCAATATTTATAATGTCTTTTACAGT
Source organism: Trinectes maculatus (assembly GCA_016785345.1). NCBI lineage: Eukaryota > Metazoa > Chordata > Actinopteri > Pleuronectiformes > Achiridae > Trinectes > Trinectes maculatus. The sequence continues at coordinate 367,918 of JAFBJQ010000475.1, read as the reverse complement.
GTGGTATTAATTGATTATCTACATCATGTTTTTCACTTCAAAAACCCTCGAAGCAAACCCACACCAGCGAATGTTAGTCATTTTTACTTAAGAAAATTGGGTTGTGACATGTTGTGAATGCAAGCAACACAACAGACTGTAGAAGGAAGAGAAGCTTGAGTGATAGAAGAGGTAAAGGTGCGGTAAACCAACACAACATGCATACTGTTACCACTACAGCTGCGTCCCCCTGCACAGCCCTGTTGTTTAACACAAGAACCTTGTGTCGACTGGTCCAGAGCACTAATGTATCAAGCCCCAAGCTCCGTTATATGTTACCATTGGATGGACTGAGTTTATAAGGCGTTTATAAGGTGTGTGTGGAGACTCACCAGTGGGGATAAAAGCTGGCTGCTGGAGCTGCATGTTGGCCAGGGCTTGCTGGTAGTGGAACATGCTGGGGTTGAAGACAGGGGACGCAGCTCCATTGCTCTTCTCTAAGATCGGCCTCTTTGGTAGCTGCTGCATGACCCCTGGTGGCAGAGCCTGGTCAGGAGAGGCGAACCAGAGAGCGGCAGATGAAAAAAAAACTTCAGTGTATTAGTATGTTCCTTGAAACAAATTACCATGTGTAATATATAATCATATCTCTTAGTGCACTCAAGACTCAACATCCAGGTTGATATGGGTGTTTTCATTTACCACCACAAGAGGACACTGCAGCACCTCAGATTGGGTGAGGTGATGTGGGACACCAGAGGTCAAGCCAAGAGGAAAATGGGATCTGTATGATTCTCTAATGTGGTCCAGTGCTGAAACACCAGACTTTGGTGGAATACCAGACCCATATAAGTAACATGCAAATATAAGAAGAAAATGGGGGGAAAAAAACATATGGGGAAAAAATACACACATTACACCAGTGTAGCATGTGACATCAGGCTGAAGCAGCAATGTGTTTAAAAATGTTATGATATATTTAACAAAGCTTATCTTAGTTTAAACATGTGGCCACGTAAACAGCTGGTGACTAACAGGACTGTTAATATGTGCCCTGTCAGCGTGTACAGAAGAGCTCACCAAGCCTGTGTTGGAGATGGAGTTCTGACTGGCTTGGTGCTGTGCAGCCTTGATCCTGGCCTGCAGGTGAGCAGGGGGATGGAAGTACTTGCACTTGTCGCGGCTGCAGCGGCCCTTGATGTAATCCATGCAGACAATGACCGAGTTCTCGCTGCAGTCCACCATACCGGCCTCCAGGGGGTGTGCGTAGCGGCAGTCACTTTCACCCCGTGTGCAGTTACCGCGCTGAAACTCCCGACAAACCTTGCGGGGCCAGAGGGAGCGCAGATCAACATTTGCTTTTCATTACACTTTGGCCAAACATAGAAACAAAACATATGCAACACAGGCCTCGTACCTCCAGCTTGTCCGTGCGCACATGTTTTTGTGCAGAGGTGCCGTTGCCTATGGCTGCCAAGCCCGTGGGACTCCCAGAGACTAGAAGGGGAGTACTGGGCAGCAGTTCAGGCATCAAGCCCATGCCTGGGCCCATGTGGCTCAGATATGGACTAAATGCCATACTCGGACTTGTTGCCAGGGAGGGCGTCACCGGGAATGTGGTCTGAGGGAGGGGGAGAATACCCACGACCAGAGAGACAAAACAAGTTACAGCAAAGCTTTCACTAAATCTAGTAAAGCTAGACAGGGACTGGTGGTGACATAACTGTTAGTACGGGCTTTTAAATATGCACAATTCAGTTACTTAAGCTAAATTACGCATAAAAAATATAAATATATAATAGTTTTACATGCATTGACATGTAGGCAGCAGCACATATAGGACGTTTAAAGTCTTAGATTGGCTTACATAGGAATTTAAGTTAAATAATAATATATTTTTTAAAATGTTGTTTAAGTATGCCTCGCTCACTATGGGCTGCAGCTGTGTTCCTGGCAGCATGAACTGCATCTGTTGAGCCAACATGGCTGCTGCAGCCTTCTGCTGGATCAGGTTGTTCCTCCCGTTGATCTCCAGCTGGGTTTTCAGGTGTGGAGGTGGGTGCAGGTATTTACAGTTCTCACGTGTGCAGCGCCCCTGAGGAGGAGAAAGGAGGGAGGAGAGATGAGCCTGAGAGCAGACAGAGGTGAAGTCACAGACATGGTAGATGAGACTAATGTGACTGAGAGGCCAAATCAGTCAGGCGTGTGCCTTGAGATGAATGATAATGACCAACAAACATAATTAAGTTTAGTTGAGGATGTATCTGTACAATCAAGTTCAATTTTTTGTTGTGTAACTGAGTTTCTTGACAGTCAAGAACTGTCTGGTAAATTATGTTGAAATAAAGAACTAATGAAGTCCCGAAAGATCTTATGTTATGATCACTCTTATGTTCTGACTGAACCTATAACAATCTGAGGAAAACAGAAATTGAACTCAAGTAAAGTGACAAATAAACACAGAAATTACACCTATGCACATTTAATTTGAACAGCCCTGCCATTTGTTTACAGTCAAACTATATAATTGATGGGTCTTACCGAAGCAATGTGAGATTACAGATGTAGTAAATGAGGCAGCTACAAATTTTCCACAGTGGCACAGCAGAATAAAAAAAAAAACACAGTGGTACGAGAGAAGGCTGGAGAGTACGAGCACATGACTGACTCTCACACACTCTCCAAGCAAATCTTTATCCTGAGCTAAAGAATCTCTGTCATTTTGCAGGAAAGGTGACTTTTTCTGCTTTGCCAATAATAATGAATAATCGAATGAATAATTGATAATTTTCAATATCTATCTGTCTTTTACTAAGCTGAACTTTTTCTAACGTCAACAGTCACTGTTTTGATCGGATACAGTACGTCATTCTCCTTTTGCTTGTTATTTCTGGCATACTTATAAATGCCTGGTCACATTTTGAGCCCTGAGCCCGAACAGCGATTCATTTAGCCAAAGAACAGAGTTAAGGCTGTGTCCTTCATCCCCGCCGGAGTCTGTGGGGAAGGTGAAGACGGTGCTGCAGGAACACTGCAGGTCAACACGTGCTCGGAGGAGGAGCTGCAGTCTGCATCAAACCCCTGGGACGAGAGCAGCTGTCTTGCCCTGCAGATGAGCTGTTAACCCACTAAACTACCTCCGCTGAGCGTCAGCCACATGCTCTGTCATCAACCACGTAAGGTGATCGTGACACGAGAGTGCCGCTCAACAGACGAGAGCACTAAAGCAATGAAAAAAAAAAGTGACGTCATGGTGCAGAGACTCTGACACTGATGGATGATATTGTACTGGGATGAGGACAAATAAAAAAAAAGAGGGACTATAGGAGAGAACAAACCATGGTGTGTCCCATAGGGGCACTTCACATACCAGACAGAGATTCAACATGTAGCAGCTTGAAAAATGGTTATACGTTATACACGTTTACACTCTCGAACCGACGCTGGAGATGTAAGTGTTGTGTCGGCAAGCGGTGTGTTCAGGGACGACTCTGTAACGAGGAGTGAGGCCCCTTTGCACAGAGAGGCTGCCTCGGCTCAGAGGGAGAGAGAAGCACCTATTAATAAGCGTAATGATAAACCTTATGTAGCGTGCACTCCAAATCATAAACGTCTGAATCTGAATTTTATGGTCTGGAAAGAGACTGTTTCAGAGGACTGACTGATGAAGATATAGCAGCTTTACATAAGCTATAAAATCTCATGTAGAGAAGGAGGCCAATAAGAATATAGTGTCGAGCAGGGTATTGGGTCAGGTAACCATGGTAACCCGCAACACGGAAGAAGCCCCTGTAAGTACAGTGTGTTTTGTTGGTGCAGGCCGTGGGACATAGTTAAAAAGGGTTTCTGCACAGATCTATACAGATCTATATGCACTCATTTTTACAGCTGCATTATTCTCAATATAAATATGGAAAAAAGTGATGTTTTTCATGAGTGAAATGCAGACAGTATTTTACAAACATTTCATCTTCCATGAAGCTTAGAGATGCAGTTCATCCCCGACTGCTCATCTAGTACTCACTAAAAACTGTTCAAGACTTTGGTTAGTGACCAAACACATGCAAAGCTAATGACTCATCTTGCTCTGCTGTACTTACATGCAAAACCAGGTCACAGAACCTAAGTATAGTCTAACTGCCCCGCCAGCATGGCTGTAAAGTCTCGTTACTGTTCACTTGGCAAAATGTTGTCGGTTCCAGATTCTCAAGTGTGAGTATCTGTGGGTCGAAAACTGTTACTATTATAAAAGGAGTTGTCTTTCGATCGTTTTTATTTATTTATGTTTTCATGTAATGGTCCAATGACAAAGTATCTGCAGATCAATCAATAATAAAAATAATCAAACGTCAATGCCCTTAACCATGATGTCATCAAAAAGGGACACTGATTCTATGCTGATGAAATGTGATGTCCACACTAATCATATGGGATGACAGCAGCACTCCAGTCAACAAGGTGAAAAAGAAAAAAACGCCCTCCCGTGCAGCAGGTTCAGACCAACCAGAGGAGGTGGTTGCTGACACACTGTTCTGGCACCAGAGCCCTGCTGCAGCTCCTGATAAAGAAGGCCACTGTGACCTTCAACCGCCGACAACTTCATTCCTTACTCAAACTAACAACATGACCTCTGGGCTTCCAACAGCCGAGCCGGTCCTTTAACGCTTGTTAACCGCCTTTGGTACAAAGCAGCTTCCCTCTTTCTCCCATCACTGTAACCGGTGGAGAGCCAGACTGTTGCTCTGTGCTAAAAACAGCCGTGCCACTCAGGAAGATCAAACTATCCAATGGGTACAGACTCCTGTGCTGTTGCTAGGCCCCGCTCGTTTTCTCTCTCCCTCGCTCTCCCTCTCCCTCCTGCTCTGGAGGACATAACGCAGAAAAATGGCTGAATAATAAATTCTAACTCAATAATCCAGGAGACAGCAGCTGCACTCAGACAGAAAGCCCCCTGTCTGCGTCTCACTTTTTCGCTGCAGGAAAGCTGGTCGCATAAAACCTCCCGCGCCACGCACGTGCATCCGGTCGCAATCGCACCCCCAACGGCATCCCAGCAACTCAAACCGTATTCTTGATTTAACCCCAACTGTCCCTTTAGAATTGCGGCTTTTTTTCTAAGACGTAGTAACGCATCATTACTGCCGGTTGCTCTGGTGTGTGTGCGTGGAGAGAGGATGAGAATCAGGAGAGAGGCTGCAGTGATACTGAAGCAGCGTGACTGACGATCCCACATCAGTGATGGAGAAACAGAAACAGCAAAACACAAGGGTACATCCAGGCAAAATGGAAACAATATATAAATTAACAAGTGATGACTTTTACTGACATTGTCATATGGATCTGTATGAGTTTATATACAAAAAAATTCCTACGTCAAGGTTATCTTTATTATCCCAATTTGTTATGGCAGTTTGCATGGTATAATTTAGTGTCAGTCAATATAATGATATATATTGTGGACACTGACAGACGTGACACAAGGGCAGGTTCAGTTGTGCTTCTGGTTTTGTTTTCAGGTGCCCCATTAACAAGGCTTTGCACAGTATAGACAACACCCTGCTGGGAACACAAAGGGAGGCAGCAGGTGTGGCCCAAAATTTTTTTTTAATCCAGGACACTGGTGCAACATCTAGTGACAATAAACTGTGAACATCATGACAGGTTTGGACCACATCACCCACCTGTAGCTGAAATCCACCACTTTAACAGATCAAATTTTTACTTTCCTGTTGGAATTCTCAAGAATTAAGAAATCCGACTGTTTAAAAGATTAATATTGACATAAAATGTGTTCAAAATCACAACGGCATAATATAATGACATATATTCTTGTTGGGTTCAGGCCCAGAACCATGTTGATATACTGTATGTACATTAAGGAAATAAGTAAGATTCTGACAAAAGCAGTGTTTAAACATCAATGCTGCATAGATCCCTGCATTTACTGTCAAAAATCTATAGCAGACATGCCAAAAAAAAAAAAACTAAAAAATAAAAACATTACCAGCAGTAAAAAGGGGTGGATCAACTGTCCAACTGATATAGTTTACATGGCTTCCCATCAGGAAACGGTCCTATTCCCCATAGTCCCACCCATGAAATATATAGGCATTTGATACGTACATGCAGTTTCTCCAAATGTCATCCACTTTATCTGAGAAAAAGGTCTCCACTATGAACCTCAACACTAAGCACTTGCTTGTGTGTATCTATGGGTGTGTTTGTGTACATGTGAAATAAGCGGGCACCACATTAACGTCAGTATTTATACAATAGTTTGCTGAGCCAAAAGGCATCAACTATCCTGATGTTATTCATAATGCACGTGTCTGAAAAAAAAAAAACATGATGTAATATGGCAGGTGTTGACGACGACTGAGACGTCTTGCGTTGTTACCTTCAGTGAGTCAAAGCAGGCGATGACTCGGCCGTTTTCCACATGGCAGCTCCGGGAGGGGTGAGCGAACTTGCACTCGGCATCAGATCTTGAGCAGGTACCTCTCTGAAACTCCCGACACACTTCCAGGGTCAGCCATTTAGTGTCCCGTCCCATAGTCATGCTGACAGCCATCAGAGACGCTCGCAGACACGAGCAGTGGCGCACGGACAGATGGACGGTGAACTGTCTGCTGAGTGCGAGGGTGACTAATGTTAACGTGAAAAAAAAATAATAATCCCCACAAAAACAGAGTGGAAACAGATGGGAAATGATTTTCGGTTTCTCTCTCAGTGCAAATAGGCAGCGTGTCCTTATGGTCGGTGTGTTTTGGTGTTGGTGCTTGTTGGCTCTTCCTGGGAAATGTGGCAGCTGAGGTTTCACTGGGGCCAGACAGAGGGCCTTGGCCGTGAGCAGAGGCCAGCTCTGTCTGTAAAAAAAAAAAAAAAACAACAGTGGAAAAAAAAACAGGACAGAACTACTCAGAGGACATCACTCTGGGATGCTGGGATACGTCGCCGAGCGTCTGGGCCTTCATCTGAATCAGAGGACGCCCATGTTAAGTCACTGTTACGTTCATGACAACACGGCCAAGGCTGTGGCCCACTCTGTAGAAAAGGAATATTTCTGCAGAACAGAAAAGCAGAACCTTATAGGGCTGGTTTCCTGCCACTGAAGAGACGCCGTGGACAGCGGCTCAGCTTCGGGGTGTGTGGGAACTGCAGCTCAGCAACGTGGGACGGACGAATCCGGAGCTGCCAGGATAAAACACAGCCTCGGTTCAAGGCCAAACACACTGAGGCGGCGTCCTGCTCTCATCCAGCGGACACCTCCTCGCAGTAGGCACTTCAGAGTCCACTTCCTCCTCCTAACTCCAGTCTCTTCCACATTCCTCCCTCACCGTCCTCTTCACTCCTCTGCCGTCACCCCCCACGCTGACCTCTCCTCCATCACGTCCTTGATTGTTGTCTTACCGAGGACTGAAAAAAAAAGCAGAAGCGTAAACGTCAATCCAGAAGCATCAGAAAAGCCTGCTGCATGCAGAACGTTGTTATGGCAAAGCTACAACCTTGTGGAGAGCCTGTTTAAAGCAGAGGGTGATGAGGACCCAGCAGCAGGAGGGTGGACGTGGACGAGCGAGGGACTAAAGCGAGGACAAACAAATAGGGGAGAGCGGAGCATACGGGAGGGAGGGAGGGAGGCAGCGGTGAACGGCAAAGGGCAGGCTATGTCTTGATTAAGTGATACAAGGGAGAGAGAGAGGGAGAGAGAGAGAGAAGAGGAGAGAGGATGGAGGGAGATTGGAGGCAGGACAGAGACGTCACTCCCCTGTGCTCCATCCAGCACAGAGTAATGGACTAAGTTGACGTGAATCCTGCTGCAGCACCACTGTGAAAAGTGGCGTCCTTGAAGTGGCACCGGCTGGCACATGTGCTCCACACCGACGTCTCCCAGACAGTTATTAATGTGAATGGGGGGAGGACGGGGGAGGACAGAGGGAGGAAAGAGGCAGGCAGGGCAGAAAGGGGGTAATTCTTCACAACCACAGCTGCTGTGCTGGATGTGAGGCAGCAGCCAATCGGACTAACTTTTACAGGCAGAGCCCACAGCCGACCAATGACAGGGCAGTTTCCACAGCAGCTCCTCCCTCCACAGAGCCCGTCCTTGTTCTTCCTAAGCGTTTGCTTTTTTTGCCCCCCAGCAGCACAGTCATGGCTGAGCCACATGTTAATATTCAAACTGTACAACAATGCAGAGCTGACACCAAACCGCTCTGTCTTCTTACAGACAGTGCGGCGTAAGTCACGTCCCAGGATTATACTGCAGCGTGATGCAAGGTAGATGTCATGGAGATAGTATCTGAATACAGATAACAATCAGTGAGGTGGCTCAATAAAGATACACACACAGACACACACACACGCACACAACTGCGGTCGAGCTTCTCAGAATGAGGCAAAGTCCAAATGACACATGAGAGAAATGAGTCCTGTATCAGACGCGTCAATACACGAATGCACGGAATGAATCAACAAAACGCAGAAGGCAAAAGAGGAGGCGTCCAGATAAAACAGGAGGAGGATACGGAGGGGTTGGAGCAGATATTATCAGTCCCCGTGTGTGATGGCGGCAGACACAGACAGAGGAAGGGGAGTGGGGGGGACTGGGAACGAGTGTATGTGTGTATGTGTGTGTGTGTATGAGAGGAAGCAGCTAGACAGCCCAGTAGGAGCACACTGCAGCGTGGGAGACATAAGGGGAAGGTGGAGGATGAACTGATGCACCCACATTCAAACCCAGAACTAGACTCATCAAAACTCAAAAATGGCAGGATGAGATGTGCAGGTGGCACCATCTGCTTCACTTGCTTAACCTTCATGCTTGTCTGTGCCTCCTCCTCCTCCTCCACCTCCTCCACCCAGTCTACCTACAGATCAATAGAAACTTTTCTCAGGGGGACGAGACTTGTGCAGCTCCTCCTGCAGCTGTTTCCTGCCCAGTACTCATGTCCACGTCACTGTCAGGAGCTCTCGCCTGTGCACGTCCTGATGACGCAGCTCAGCAATATGCCGCCCGCGTCATCAGAATGCTCCTCAGCAACGCTCCTCGCCTCCTCTCGCCACGCCAGACACCAAATGGCGCACAGTCGCCATTACAGCCGTTCCTGGAAAGCCACACTGCAACACTGGCTCTCCTCTAAAGCCATTCCATTCCATACTGCTCCCTGTATCCTTGAATATGCACAGCAATGACCTAACAATGACGCATGCTTTCCAGTTTCACCCCCCCCCAAAAAAAAAAAAAAAATCACCAAGCCTCTGCTTGTTAGCTTAGGATTTGGCCTCTTCCAGGGATACTGGAGGACAATAGGCCCAGTTATAAATAGAGAAATCATGCCATCTGTTGAATGGTGTTTATGAACAGATGAGGTGAGCTGTGACAGGTAGTAGATTTTACATTCAGACAAGTACGTCTTTATTAATTAGTTACTCATAAGTTGGTGCATCCACTTTATCCCCTGCACACAAGACATTATCACTGACAGCTGCGTCACTGAACAATATTCACACCCAAAGTCCCATTAAAAAGACTGTTTACAGTGAGATTCCCGTTAAAGAGCTTAGGGCTAAATCATAATGTCAACATGATAATATGTTCATATTGAGCAGGGTTAGGGTCTGGAGAAAATACTGATTCTGTGTAAGAAACACAGCCTTTGTGATACAGTACATGTGTTGCTTCTGAGCAGCTGCAGCCCACACAACACAGCTATGTCAGTGTTGTCCCTCAAAGGCTGATGAATGAATATGAGGAAGCCTTACAGCGAGCCTCAGCCACGCTGCTGGCGTTTAAAAAACATGTTATTAAACAGAGCCCGGGGCTGCAAATAATGATTATTTTCATCAACACCTGATATACTGATTTTTCTCCAGAGCAATCAATTACAAGTTTGCTCTAGAAAACATTTAAAAAATGCCCCACAGCTCAAGGACATAAACGCTGAACTACTAAAATTGAAACTAAACTTTTCAGTCAAAAACCCAAATATAATCAGTTTAATATATGACCAAACGCCACAGATCCTCATATTGAAGATTGTTGCACTGTATAATTGTTTCACAGATGGCATGAAAGTTTTGCCTATTAAACTTGACTGATCTTTCCAATCTAGCAAAAATGACACAAACTCAAACTCAGGATGCCGCAGCGAGGCAGACTGGTGAATAAATATAGACTTCCCTCATTATAACAGTCGTAATGCTGCTGCCTGTCTTGCAGGTGTCAGCAGGGCAAAGATGGGCCCCGGTAGTCAGTAGTCAGTGGGTGGGGGTCAACATGTATAGCTGGAACAGGATGTAGGGAAACATAAGGAGGACAGATGGGGGTGACTGCTGTTTACTTCCCTCATCAAACACACAGCACCAAAGGGCTACTGACAGTGTAACCTTCAATAGAGCTCTGATGGTGGCATTATGGCTGGTGTGTAGGCCGGCTGCCATCTAAACAGACTGCTCTGCACTTTATCTGCTCATACCAATACATCCTTTGATTCTGTTAAAACTGCTGTGTGAGAAATAAAGTAATAAATAAAGTAAACGGCAGGTCACTAAAATCCTTTCATTTTACTCATTAATTATTTTTCCTTTACTCCCTTCTTTAGCACAGACATCGTACAAATTGAGGAACATGTTAAGTGCCCTGTCTGTCGTCTTACGTGTTGACAGCTTTGGTGGTTTGGATGTTTTTAGATTGCTGTGCTCTTCAGCTAAGTTTAAAGTCCTCTAACTTGAGAGCATTTGCTCTAATGCGAGAAGTGGGGATGTCGAGTGTTTGAGTGTCGTACTGGAGTGGAAATGCTATCTGAAATGACTGTAATCCAAAAAACGTTAAATGACAGATGAGACTGATGCTATGAAGGGAGTGAAAATCCAGAAACAACACTGCAGATTCTTGTAAAATTGTTTTAGAAAATTTTAGACTGAAAACTATGTGCTTTGGGGAAATTTGTTAACTGAGAAGAATAGTCCACGCATGTATTTCATGAGACAGGCATGTTGGAATATACCAATTTTCACTGATTTCATTTCATTTCATTTATTCTATTTTGAATAACACCTAATATTTGCTTGAAAATGTGCTGCTGTCCATTTTTAGTTAAAAAAAGACAATGAAATCAGATGAAGCAGCCTTCTCAATGATAACAAAAATAAATTTCAATTGAAATATTAATCTGAATTTCCCTATTTACAGCGGCCTAGTGATTTCGCATCTAAAAACGACAACTTGTTTGACAGCATTGCAAAACATGATCAAATCAATGACCAGGTGATTGATTCAAATGCAGCAGGTGAAACAACCATACATTTCAATGAGTGTAAAATGGGGCAGGGTGGATGGAGGGAGCAAAGCAATTTGGTCAAGTATCAATAATCCTTTCAGCTCATTAAAGCACCATCACTCCCAGTCGAGCAAACACACAAAGGTCCTATACCTTCATACAGATTCAAATAAAGCAACCGCACTAGAAAATGCATTCAAGACTTTTACTTCCGAAAAGAAATGGTTTCAGTTTACTTTGCTAAGTGAGCTGGAAGATTCACATCCCCATGGAGAAATAATGAAAGTTGACTGTGTGGAAAAACTGTAGCTATTATCACTAAACCCATAAAGTGATGTCTGCATAGCATTTTTCATTTGTTATTGCCACCACTTTGTTGGTAAAGGTTTTATTTGCACCATAAAATGTGTAGCTTCCTAATGTGCGTCTGTGTCACAGGGGAAATGAAAACTGGTTGCGTGAGAAATGTGGATGTGTCAGTGTGTGTTTGACTTTTTGTGCCTGTGTGATAAAGATTTAGACAGAAACCATAATTCGGGTTGGTTTGTTATGAGAGCAGTCAGACTAACCTTCTCGACGGTTAAGACCTGTTTTCAGAACAAATGTTAGATTTACGTCAAGATTAGGGAGAAAAGGTGTCCTCACAACTGCAGAAAGACCAACGCGCGAGTCTGTTACCGTTTACCTGTTTCTATTAAGTAAAGAAAAACTAGCTAGACTGGTACAGAGTCCACAGCCAGAATACAGTGTGAACTTGTCTTGACTGGCAATATTGTTACCTAACTGTGATGACAGCAACCCATCCAACAGAAACACACAGTCATATGTAGGCAAGTAATGACAACACGGTGCGCCATGGTGGCTCTGACCCCTCTGACCCATAATGTTAAACAAGGACAAAGCACTAACTCCACTCACACACACACACACACAAACATAAACATGCACATAAATATGAGTAAACATGCAAGTGCTTCTCACCTAGCAGACTTAAACTTGAATAATAAAGTAGAGTGAGTAATAGAGTAGTAGTAGTAGTAGTTTTTGTTGTTGTTGTTGTTGTTTTTGCTTGTTGTCCACTAACATCACAACAATAAACAACTTTAATGTGACACACTGTACCTGTCAGGATCTAACACATGACAGCTGCTGAGACTATTATCACACACACACACACACACGCAGTCCAGCTCCCAGCAGACACTGGCCAGACCATAATAAAGGCTGCAGTTTTGCCTGGGCTCGTATTTTTGTTTGTGAGCAACAGGCAGACTGGGAGAAACGTTACGCACGAACATTAAATATAGGATGCGGGTTATCTGGAATGCGTCAGGTGGCGTTAACGCCGCAAAGTCCACTGCGCCAGACGCGCACAGCGTCTTACCTGCGTCCAGTCCGACAGGATCCGCGCTCAGATGTCCTCCACGATATCAACGTGCGTGTTAATGTTTATCTGCTGCGTTGTTTCTCCACGGAGACGCCCTCCATACACACCTGCGTCACGCGCCAGCCAACGAGGAAGAATTTAAAAAAAAAATAAAACAAACAAAGCGCGCGATGGTTTGGTTAGAAATAATAAAAAGGGGAAAAGAGAGACAGGAGACAGTGTGAATGTTACTGCAACACAGGGCAGATTAAAAATATCAGAGGCAGGGCGAAGCGTGGAGGGCGGGGCTGGGGAGCAGGGAGGACCTTGTGTGTCCGTCTGTGTGTGTGTGTGTGTGTGTGTGCTTGGCAGATAACATCATTATCACTGGGTGAAATCACCGCGGTCCACTGAGCCGCCGTCTGTGTTACAAAAAAACAACAACCCTGGTCCCACCAGCGTCACGCTCACCGCCGCCCCAATGCTAATGCTCGTCTACTCACGGTGTTACGGTACGGGTGCTTCAAGAGGACAAAAAGGGTTGAAGTCAAACATGGACTTGCATGGTCCCTATTAAAGACGTTTGGTTAAAAAATTAATAAAAACTTGTATGAATATATGACTGTATTAATTAATTAATTGTATTTGGTGGGATGAAAAACAATTCCTCACAAGTTGTTCATGGCTTTAATACTGCTGGAATAAATACGCAACGTTTTAGACTGGTAGTATCAGAATACATACATATCAGTACTCCTGCTACTTTTACTGTTTAGTTTAGTTTTGTTTTTACAGTTCAGCCACAGGAATGCGCTTTCCTGTTTGTCCTTTTTGTCCTCTCCAAGCACCTGTACCGTAACACCTGGAATTGACCGGCATTAGTTTTCCAGGTGGGAGCTACCTCACCTGACCCCAGGTGGAGATGAGAGTCACGACCACGAAGATGTTGCAGGTTGGTGCAGTTTATATTTAAGACATCTCTCAGGAACATAATGTAACTCAGTTTACCTGTATTTATGATTGCAGGCTAGTAAATAATTAAAAAGTTAGTAAATATCTAGTCAACATGGTTTTGTTTGTGTAATTAACCACAACTAATGAATTTAAACAGTAACAACATCAATAATTTTAACTCCAGCTCACGTTCTCAGTAGTGTTTTCCTTTTCCTCGCTGTTTTAACGTATTCACAGAGATAGGCTATATGTATTTTTAACTGCACTAATAAATAAGTAATTCTTCCTTTTAGCAAAACAATAAGCAAATTAAAGTTTGGGGCAGCACATTTCTGATTAATTCATAAAAAAGTAAGAGCAAGTTGTAAAACTGATCCCCTTTATAAACAAACCCCATTGCTGAATGGATTGACAATGGTTAATATCCTTCCCAACTATAGCTGTAAATAGAACTGTGATTTCAACTGTCACCTCTTCTATCTCCAACCAGGAAGTTTTATTTTCATTAAAAGTACTTCAGCGCCCTCCGCTGGTATTCCAGAGACCTACAAGTGTAACCAAGAAGGCAGCAGATAGCAGTATTATGAGCAAATAATTGACAACAGACACAAAAAGAAAACAATCTGTATGGTGAGAACAGAACACTACGCCAGTAAATGTCAAATGCTTTTTATATAAAAATTAAGACTTGGGACACATTCAGTCATTTTATAACATTAGCAGTTACTGCAACACATTGAGGTATCTTTGAAGATTCCATTCTTCTTTTCTGTCACTTTAGAGACACTGAAAAACACAGGTGCATTTTAAAATGTACACATTTCAAACAGAGTAAAACAATCTGGCAAACATAGAAATGTTTAATCACAAACATTAACACATTTTTAAATAGGAACAAGTATCACATTGCTCCATTTGACAAAAGAAAAGAGAATTTCCCTTGTTCTAAACCAGATCACAAGAGTTCAGACTTAGTCTGAAAAGCTTATGTGAACACTGAAAAGTATGAGACAGCAGGCAGCCACAGCAGTCTGTCTTTCTGTCAAGAAATTCACTCATTATTATTAAAGTCAGTTGTGGCAAAGAAGTACACCCAGCATCAATAAACATGTTAAATCAGTTCGTGGTGAGAAAAAAATAGTGGAGAGCATACACTAAAATAACTTTGAGTAATTAACAACAGACAAGGCAGAACTTGGTACACTTAGTGTTCAAGTCCTACAATTTGCTCACTTCCACTGTTCCACATTATCCATGTAGTCCTCCATAGTGCTATTCTCATCCAGATCCCACCACTCTGGGAGTAGCACCTCTGACTCCATATTGTCTCCTACAGCTTTCTCCCTGTGCTGCTCCTCAGTTACAACAGAGTGGCTGTCAGGCTGATGGGGTGTTTCTGTTGGCTTCAGCAGCCGCCCTTGCTTTGTTGTGAGCCTCCCACGAAGCCGCCTTCTCTCCTGCTGCCTCCTCTCCCTGGCTTGTCTGCGCTCCTGCTGCCTAGCCACTTGGAAACGCTGTAGGAAAAGGTCACGCGCATACTCGTACAGCTCTACGTCCCATCGATTTAGTTGGCGGATTCTGTGTTGGGTCTCTGATGGTACCTCAACACTGGAAGCGCGCGTGCCGTTAAGCTGCGTGAAGGGTGCGATGAACTCCAAGTTGAAGGTTCGCTCAAACAGGTACTGGGTCTTTCGCTGGTACTCGGTCAGACCGAAGAAAGCCATTTCCCGTAGGTTGCGTTTAGCACTCTGCAGAAGTACTGCCCAGCGCTCTTCCTCACTCATGGCCGACACGTTGTAGCACCCCACAAGGCTGAGATCAGCCAGCATGCGGGTCTGCCGGTTGTTGGCTAGGTTATAGGGACAGTCCATGAACTCCTGCAAGGTACACCCTGACCAGTCATCACCAGAGTAGCAGCTTGGCAGCTCAGACAATGTTGGTGAACGTCCGTCACACACGTGTAAAGAAGCTTTCCATGTGGCGCCACGCTGCACATGACGCCACTCACTCAGGTAGCGTGACACCGGGTCTCTTAGGATGGTTATATAATAGTAGTTCCTTCTAGAAAGAAAAACAGGACAGTAGGTCTAAAATTAGCAAACTTATGAAGCCCTAGGAAATCATGTGTATGATTACTGTACCTTTTCATTGTTGACACATTCTTTTAAGTTTCTCAGTTAATTATCTAGTATGTCGAATACATGTAACATTACAATAAACAAAGTTCTGACAACAAGCAGTAGGTTGGCAAGATAAAGTAGGTTGTGTTAAATACCAGTAACTTTATCTACATTCAGTTGTAACATCATCAGCTGGTTCTAACGTGAGAAAATATTAGTAGGTTAAAGAGGCGTTTACAGTAAATACAGTAAATGTACAGTTGCCTCACACCAACCTGAGCAGGTTCTTGGGAACATCTCGTGCATCCATGCGTGACGGGACGCATCTGGTCAGCTCGGTCCAGTCGGCGTGAAGCCCGCAGCTCCAGCCGGTGGAGAACCGGGAGAAGAGCCAGGTTTCCTTTTTACCTGGCCGGTAACAGGTGCACTTCTTCTGACCCGCGTGGCACTCGCACGGCCGTTCCAGCTGGATATTCCGCACCAGGTGTCGGCCAAACGTCGTGCCACCCGTTTTCTGGATGTGCAGAAAAACTATAACATCGTCGCCTTTGATGTTGAAGTCCACCACACGATACAGATCTTCTTTGGAGAAGTTGAAACGAGGGACAAAGCGGACCAGGGCGCCATCCTCTGCCACGTACGGATCCTTTTGGACCCCGTCCTGGATTGGATCGCCACCGCTCCTTGAACCAGCTGAACTGCCGACCTTTAACCACGATCCCAGCTGGTGCAGCACCCTGCACTCAGACCTGCTCGGGCACACGTACTGGACCATGATGACGCCAAAGAGCAACGACATGAGCAGGACGATCAGGAGCCGGTGTTGGCTGCCACTGCTGCCGGACTTCTCATCCATCTTCACGGGAGGGACAGAGAGACATCACTCGGCCAGTCCGGACCCCTGCCTCGGCCGGGGAACCTCGGGGAGCGGTGTTTATATGGCCGCCAAGAAAACGAAAACAATAACAATGCAGCAGCTAGCCCGCTAGCGTTAGCAAGTCTGGTGTCGTTTCGGTGTTTGAATAATGCATAAGCGGGCAGTAGCGTATTGTAATGCTAACTGTATTATTAGCAATACAGTGTACCGGTCTCAGTTGAAATAACAGAAGCGTTTAACCCATAGTAGTACTGTACTTAATAATATTAACTGTTGCTGCAGTAGCTGTGTGTCTTCGAGAGCCTGCGATTCTTGACCTTTCCTCCCAGCATCCTTTGCGCTGAATGTGGGCGTGAAGTTACGTCACCGTGTAACGTCCTGTTGAGCTAGCATCATAGAAGCACAAAGACGAGTGGACGCGAGTTATTTTAGTCCTGAAACACCAATTAACAACTGATTAACAATAAAAATGTTCAACCTTTTATATGTTTTTGTATATAACAGCTAGTCATAGTGGTTGTCCAATCTTTATAAGTAAAATGTGCGAGCTACTAATTATCCACCGCCGAAATAGCTCAGTTGGGAGAGCGTTAGACTGAAGATCTAAAGGTCCCTGGTTCGATCCCGGGTTTCGGCATTTTGAACAACTAACATACAACCCACATGTTGTTGTTTTTTTTTTTACCTCTAGTATTTACATTTCTTTCAGGTCGGTTTCTGTCTCATTTAAATCAAATATTTGAATATTTATTCGATTGTCAATTGTTTATTCATATCCAAAAATGTCATGTACATCAGATGTATCACTGGGCTCAACACTGACCAGTCAATGTGGATAAAGGGAACTGTCCTCTTATGTACTGCAATGGTGTATTAGCCTTATATTTAAATATTTCCATGCAAATAAAACCTTATATATATTTGATTCTACATTATATTAACAGTGTAATTTTTTAGGTCCTTGTGCTTTACTGGAGTATTCCTGATTTCCAATGGCTTTCACCTATTTGATAACCGTAGATATTAGTAACTTGGCAGATTTAAAACAGTAATTAAAAATGATCAACCAGCGAATTGTGATGTATTGCTTTAGAATAAAAATCAATAGTTAAACAATCTCACATCCACCAAGAGCAGAGTTCATTCAGGACTATCAGAGGTCAGAGGTCTCACCTCTCCAATGTGAATACACTCAGAAACAGACTAGCAATATGAAGTAGTATAATCAAAAGCATTAAAGGTCAACTTGAAGAGGCCCTGTAGTGTTTTTTCAGAAAAACAAACCCTCCTCATAACATACTGTAAACCCATTTCCTTTAAATCTAGGAAACCTGTATTTATGTGTACGTTCATGGGGCTTGCAGTCATGAAACATGCAATGCTATTTTTCTAACGTTAGCAGAAGTTGTCCTGTTTCGAGCTCTGTGGCATCACGCTGCTGGAATCACCCCACTGGATTTAAAGTTGGCCTCACATTGCATATGCAAATCTGGCATTTTGTGATTAATGTGTTTGTCGAGAGGCGACTGAGCTCAGCAGCTAAAAGACAGAGCAACAACGTAGATAATTATGTGCAATGATGTTTGAAGAATGACGAGACTCATTGCCTGTTGACTATTAATTATTGAAATCAGCTGTGGTCCATTTTAAAAGACTCATAATCCCTTCAGGCCTGTTTGTCTACATTAATACAAACGTTTGTCTGTTTGGGGAAAGACTGGCTTTTCCAGACGGGTATTTATCGTTATAATTCTGCTGTTTGATCAGAACACTGGGACCACTGGGTTCGGTGCTGACAGGTCGCTGAAGGAAAAGCAGTTGCAAAGTATTTATTGCGGAGTCTATCTGAAGAAGTGTGTGTCCCCAACAAATATGTGCTGAGCTTTGCCAGATCGCAAAGTAACAAAGCAAAATTAGGGCTGACCATAAAAAGCACTGATTAACAGCCAGTGTGTGAAGGTGGATATGGTTTACATGGTTGCATGTGTGTGTGGGGTGAGGGTGGGGGGGGGGTATTGTGTTGGATTTTTTTATGTTTTGTCACATCTGGCATCTGTCACATCTGGCACATCTGGCTCCATGTTGTGAGTGTGGTGGTCATCAGAGTGCCGCAGCTGAGTCTGTCTGCTTCTCTGAAAGGGGCACGTCTGAAAGAGAAGAGTCTGGAGGAGGTGTCGGCGGATTGGAGGGTGGTTGCATGTCACCGTTAGGCCCCCTCACCTGCAGGGAGCGCCACCTGTGTGACCACTGCCTGCTCATGCTCCTCCTCTTGGGTTTCCGCGGCCGTTTCCTCCTCTCCTCCCTGGCTGCCAGCTGGCCGCGGTCGCTCAGTGTGTCTGAGGACTCGTCGATGTACGCCAGGTTTTCCCCAAAGAAATCCAGCAGCTGGCAGCTGGCTGAGGAGGCGGTGTTGAGCGGAGGGGAGGGAAGGATAATTTGGGGGAGAGTAGAGGGACAAAGCTGGGGAGGGGGGGAGGAGCATGGTTGAAAGGCCGGGACATTAGTATGTTCATGGTTATGTTTTGCTACAGGTCCACGTTTCTCTCCTGGAATCAGTTTGTCTCTCTCTTGTGCCGTGTCCATGTCTGTGACCCTCGCTCCTCCCCTCTCCATGTCGCTGATGGCGTAGCGGGGCTGGAACTGCTGGAGCGCCAGCAAGGACAAAGAGAATGAGGAGCCATCTGATGCGGAGTCATAAGGAGACTCGGATCCAGAGTATCCTTCCTGCATCGCTGCACCTGCTGGGTCCAGCTCCGAGGCTGAGTGAGCCACAGGGAGGGAGAAGGAGCGAGCCAGCAGGTGAGGAAATGACCTCCCCCTCACCTGCAGATTCCCACTGGGGTCAACATTCAGTACAGGCCCTGCTCTCGGGACTGTTCCCGCTCCAGTGAAGCTGACCTGTGGCCTGGACCTAACCACCGCCTGCCTCTCCAGGGATGAATGGGCCGCCAGCTGGCTCATGGAGCTAGAGAGGCCAGCCCAGCGGTTTGGTAGGTGTCCATTCTCAGACCCCCCTTGAACCCAGTATCCTACAGTGCCATGGGCTCCCCGACGGATGTGACGCCGCTCGCTGCGCTTCCATCGCCGGCGCTGCAGGAGGAAGGGGTCGTTGAACTCCAGAGGGTTTGGGATGCGGAAGTCCATGGACATGTTCTGGATGTTCTGGGTCCAGTCTGTGGCGTGGGCCCTCAGCTCCTCCATCTGGGAGACGGAGGGAGACATAAGCAGCAGAAATGAAAAAGAAGAGAAAAGCTGCTCCCCCCTGTCTTACGTTTATGTTTCCTCAATCCTACCTCAGCACGGGTTCTCTTAGACAGCACCCTCAACCAGTTGCCTATCATGGTGAGGATGGAGGCAAAGTAGGCGAGACCAAACACTATCCACAACCAAACCAGAGGCTTGAAGAACATGTCATCCTCGCGACCACCACCTGGACAGAGAGTGAGCGTGAATGATGTGCAGTGTTTAAACTCCATAGAGATCACAGTGGAGGGAAATCAGGGGTCTGTCCGAGAAATCCTGGCATGGAGTTTCTTGTCCTGTAATGTGGTTTTAAGGAACATTTTTGTCCTTCAGACCATTTAAGCCCGTTTAAGATAAGATTAATAGATTAAGTAAATATGCTGCTCACTCAAATGAGCCTTGAGATTCACAGAATCTGACAGATTGTTTTTTTTGCGTCACATTTTTTGTTTTGCGTGTGCTATGATGACCCTGATTAGAGCTGCAAGCCAAAAACCGTTGACTTTTTTCATGTTGCTCGAGTTTTCCCTCTTCAGACAGATTAGACCTCCAGATCAGCTCTGCTGCTCTGAAATGTTTATGTCACGAGAAACGTCCAACAAACAGACGTTTGTGGAGCAGAATTTATATGTTTTCCTTTCCCTTATTTCCCCTCGATTTACTGATGATAAATCTTGTTATTTGCTGTGGGTGGTTTTCACTGCCATGTTGGAAACCACTGCTTCTGTTCAGACCAGTTAACAAATGAGACTCGCGTGATGTTTTTATGTCAGTACCTGGTACATAGTCTCCAAAGCCGACAGTGGTGAGGGTGATGACCACAAAGTAGAGTGACTCCAGAAATGACCAGGACTCCACTTTTTGAAACACAACTGTCGGCACGGCGAGGAAGATCAGACAACCAATCAGGATGGAGAGGACGGCTGAGATCACGCGCACAGTGGTTGGCCTGACCATACGCTTCTACAGGAGAGAGAGAGAGAGAGAGCGATGAAAATACAAAGGCAGAATGAATAATCAAATTAAAGCAAAGTAAACGTGTAGACCTATCTCACCAGAAAAAGTGTCTCGATCTTGGCCACCGCTCTCCGCAGCACAGTGCCCAGGTGATCACTCACTCCAGCCAGCAGGATGCCAAACATGGGGATGCCCACCAGGGCGTAGCACACACAGAACAACTGGCCGTACCATGTTCGAGGAGACAGGTTCCCGAAGCCTGTTTGGAGATGTAAAGGACATTTCTGTTGAAAAGCAAAACATTTTATCTCATCTTTTAGAATAACTCAGTTAACAATGAGCATGTTAAGGTAAGGATTTGTACAAACGCATTAATCTGCAAAAAACTGTTTGCAAGAACAGTTTTGCTGAAATGTCTCCACTATACGTCACGACATAATCGCTGAAATAAACCAGGAAATAAAGCTGGTTTCATTTCCATCTCCTGAAAAACACATCAAGAAAAGCTCCGTTGTGAATGCAGCCTCAGGTCCCAGACACAGATCTGTTATAAAAAGAATACAGGAAAACCTGTGGTATGTTGTTTTCCTGTTAATAATTTCCACCACACATGACGTATGTAGTCTTAAAGCACAATTCATCGCACAAAGAAACATTTTATAGACAGAGGATGGTTAAAGTTTCTCTGAGAGGAAGTCCTGGCGCCTACCTATGGTGGTAATGATGGTACCGCAGAAGAAGATGGCGGAGGCCACGTCCCAGCGACTGGTGAAGTTGGTAGAAATCGTGCTCACATCCAGGCCTGCGTCCACTGCAGTCACCACTCCCTGCAGAAAACTCCCCAATTCACTCCCCAACATAAATCTATACACAATACTTGAATTTTCCTGGGAATTTTCCCAATTACACTTTATTTTGTTTTGATTTATATTTTATTTGGTATTCTAATATTGCATGTGTATTTCACATCTTGCTCAGTGCATTGCATATTTAACATATTTATACATTTAGACAGTGATTTATACTGTCTGTAATGAATATTTTCATCTGATTATGTAACAAGTTACCTTCACAAGCTTGTGGAAGTCCTGCTCAGTCACACAGGAGTTATTATCCAGGAAGTGTTTTTTGGTTTTAAGCAGGTCTTTGTATGCCGAGCTTTCCTTGGGGGCCTCCAGGGTGCGGAATACAAGCGCTCCCATCACCAGGTAGAGCATGACCCCTATCAGCAGGGCCAAGAGGGTGGCGTACCGCATTTTCTCCCCCCGTCAACCCCCCCGAGCCTCCAGGGTTAGAGGTCGGAGGCCAGGATCTAGTCAGGCTCTCAGTCAGGATACAGTGGAGCACAGCTGGCCATAAACAGGAAGTTCCTTTTGGGAGATACTGTATGTGTGAATATGAACACATGTAAACAGGTAACAAGTGTTCCTGGATATACTGACAGATATAAACAACCTTTATTTATGAATCTGTACATCACACAATAACCAGAGTGTTAGACTGGGATTATGTAAAGTTAAAAGCTGATTTGATGTAACAACATTTACCCACTACATAAATCTAAT
Source organism: Trinectes maculatus (assembly GCA_016785345.1). Classification (NCBI taxonomy): domain Eukaryota; kingdom Metazoa; phylum Chordata; class Actinopteri; order Pleuronectiformes; family Achiridae; genus Trinectes; species Trinectes maculatus. The sequence continues at coordinate 345,581 of JAFBJQ010000475.1, read as the reverse complement.
AACTTCAGTGTACTGATGTATATCTGAACTCGTTCTTTGTCAGCAGGTAAATATGCTGCATAGTGATAACAGGCCTAAAATGCATCACAGGACTGAACTGAACAGTGAATAAAGAGGGTTTTATAACCAAGCAGAAAATGAAGACGGTACCTGAACCCACGGCTGTCAGGAGCTCGTCCCATGTTAAAGCTCCACAAACCAGGTGACGAGGAAACCTTTGACTCTTCTCTCCTCTTGTCTCTCTTAGATTCCCTCTCTGCTTAGCAGATGGAATACAGATATATAATAGGGTACGTTTAAATGAGTCTTTGCATGGTGGAGGGGACTGACACACACCAGGGTCAGTGTTAAAATGATAAGACACTGCCAAAACTCCAAACATACATTTTGACATTAATCAAAAACGTGTTTGTGGCTTATCTTCATTTGGCTTTAGATAACGTCTTTGAACTGTGTTTACCTTTAAAACACACACACACACACACAACTGCGGTTGAGGCGCTTCTAGAGCTGGGTCGCTCGGCCCTGGTTGTCTCCACATGGGCCTTGACATTGTTTTGAGATTTCCCAGAGACTGGCCAACTGTTAGCATTCTGCGCTAATGGACTGTTGGCTTTGTTTTGCAGGGACCAGTCTCTCTCTCTCTGCCCTCATATTATCAGTTATCACTGTCTAAACCTAGGCTGGCGTATTGTGATATTTTGCTAAGATATTGTGCGAGGGGTTTAGAAAGAGCAGGGCTGTAGCTGACAGCCTGCGATCGAGTCTGAGGCTCAACAGAGGGGCAGGTGGAGAAATAAATCAGGAGGTGTGCTGTTTGAAAAGAAGCAGAAGATGTACATGGGCTATTATTTCATATTTAGGACTGGTGTCGAATAAAAATCTGAGCAAACGGATGAACTGCAGAAACTGGAAAACAAAGAAGATGTTGTAAACTCTATTCTGGAAGAACGTTTGTTACTAGTCTAACCCTCATGTTTCCTTAGACATCTGGCCCCTTTGTAACAGCTGAAAAGAAATACTTAAAATATTTTTAAAAATTACATGCATATGGAAAAAGTGGAAAATTGGGAGCTGAATATTTTGCAGAAATTACCAAAATTAAAATATTTTTATGCTTCACAACATGGCAGAGACGGTCTTTAAGAGGCTTTCTACTTTCTGGATAAAATATTTCAGATGTTTAAATACAAAAAGTATTTTAAAAAGTATAATATGGATTTCCATAATAGTGGATTTCCACATGCTCTGTATCTGTGAGTGCATCACCACCAATTCCAGATTTATAAAAAAGTCAATCTGGATTTCAGTTATTTGGATATACAGTAAGAGTTGGACTCTCAGTAAGGAAACAAATTCTACATAACACACACTGGTTAAAAGCTCAAACCACTGGACATTAGAGGCTCTTGTTATGTTCTTATATTATGGTCCTAGTGGATGCCTGTTCATAAAAAGAGGCCTGTTTTGTCCTTGGCGTCGATCTGTGCCAACAAGCTGACAAACCTCAGGAGATAAAAAAAGATGGTCTGTAGAAGAGGGTGGACTAACAAAAGAATTCACAGCACTCAGGGAATATAAAGCTCTTTTAGATATAGTTACCCTGCAAACCATTTGTCTATTTTTCTTCCAGAACCAAAACTGACGTCAGAAAAAGATCACAGGTTGCAACTCCGGACCTCCTGTTTTTTGGGGGTTTTTTTTTTACTGGAAAAAAAAATATTCTCATCCTCCACAATAATGATAGGACTGTTTGTGGATACAGAAGCTGCATGGAAGAAGACAACAAAGAAGATGATAAACTTGCAGAGATATTTTGTGCTAAGGCCACAAAACTAAGAAATGCGCTCACAGGACCGGAGCTGCACAAAACTAGACATAGATTTGAACTAAGTTGTTTTCTAAATTTCCCACTTAAACCAGTGTGTTTTCTATAATGCCAGGATTGAGAGAGTGCACATGGGCAGGAATGTTATAGCCAAAGATGAATCCTATCTTTTGAGCAGAGAAAACATACACCACTGAAAAACAGCAAACGCAGAGTGATTACAGAAAACAAGTGGAATTCATAACTTAAAAAAATCAAAACAACCCTGCTCATAAAGTGAAAAATTAACATGTCTATTCTAAAAAAAGAAGTTATAAGTGAAGCCCAGAAAAAAATCATGTCTTACCTTTAGCGTGGAGAAAAAGTTGCAATTCAAGTTCGCCTCATGCTACATGTGCTGATCGGTCACAATTCACCACTCTGCAAGGAAATCTGTGTGTGTGTGTGTGTGTTGTGAAAGTGCATGTGTGCTTTCTCCTTGGAAGGTATTTCCCCGTTCTTCTGACCCTACATCACTATGACAGAGGAGAGCAGATCAGAGGAGGAGGATGGGGAGGAGGAGGATGGGGAGGAGGAGGAGGAGGAGGAAGGGCTGAGGTCGAGGCATGAGTGCATGTGAAGTCCACTGCACCACAGCGAGTGTGATTAAATGCCTTCACTGCAGAGGAAGAGCAGGGGACCCAGAGCTTCCTGAGCTGGACATGGGGGGGGCTGACTCTCTAAATCCCTCGCCTTTCCAGCTTCTGTCTTTTTAGGAAGTAAAAAGAGACACTTGTTTCTTCAAAGTCAAAGTTATACTCCAAACAATCTTTCTTGCACTTGAGGAGGACCTGCATCATGAGATTAAACAGACGTGAGGGTTGGGAAGCCTTAATCCATTCACTCCAATTCTTTGATCACAGAGTGTGGAATCCTCCATATCACTGCTTTCTTCACAATGTGTTCATGACCAACAGGCAAAGGGAGAGGTCTATGGTAACTGCGGAAATACTTATGTGATTTAACCACGATATTCCCACTTATACACTTTGAGGCTCTCAGCATCAGATCATGGAACTCACTTAGGCTTAATTGTACAGCAGCAGTAAAAAAAAAAACAAAAAACAAATCCTCACACACAACTTGCAGTGGCACAACCAGAACCATCATGACAATAAAACAAACAGCCAAACTTCTCAGACTCAAAAGGTGCTAAAAGATAAACGAAGCCACAAGACAAACAACTGTCGAGAGCAAGCCTTTTATTCTAATCAAAAACACAACACAGATACATTCACATGTAAGTGTCAAAAAACAAGGCAACAGGATACTCAGTGCACTTCCCTTTTCCACATGTCCCACATTACTGCCAGAAAACTACAGGTCCCAGAGATGTGACGGCAGCAGGGGAAGTGTGTGTATAGTCGTATGTGTGTGATGGTGTCAACATGGCAGAGGAACAGTGATGGTACTGAGTACGCAACAATCCACTCTGCTCCGAGCAAACCAAAACCAGGAAGGTAACAACACTACCTCAGCATAAAAGAAAAACATAAAAAAATAAAATAAAAATCAGCTCACACTTTGAACATAAATGTACAAACCATCATCTTAAATAATCTCAAATATTACTGGAATAGAGCTCAGCAAGGGTTTAAAGGTTAAAGATCGGGTTCATATTTTTCAAGTGTGCATTAAATCAACACCCACAATAATAATTGTATTCATTGACTGTACAAATTCTCCATACTGGCTGCAAGAAAGCAGTTATTAAAGCAGTGTCAATGTGGTTAAAAGGACGAACTCAACAGCTCCAGGTCTGAACCTAACATAAGTTAACACACCACTGACCAATAGTGAGCCATTCTGACCAATGCGCTGACCAATGAGGAGACAGTGAGCTGGGGAGTACCATTTTTTTTCCAAAATGGTTTGAAAAATGTCAGTTGTTAACAGATAAGCATAATAAAGAGACATGGACACTGCTTTAAAAGGGATCTCTTCACAGCCAGGAGATGGAGGAAATACTTGTACAGCATGCACAGTAATATGTCTCGAGGTACATATGAGTATAAAGACTAGGAACTGGAACAACTCTTCCAAGCAAAGTGGTGATTATCCTATAGTATAGGACTTAGTACAAACTTTACATAAAATCCACACTCATCTACAAAATCTACAGCCAAAATCAAACTCCTTTTAAAAAACAGTTAATTAAACAAATAAACTATGTCTGTTAAAGTAGAAGAAACCAGATGAATGAATCTGTATGTATGGCTAACAGACGCAAAGTGTTTGGCTCCGTTAATCGCGGAGTGACTGACTAATGAGTTGCTCGTCAGTGAAACAGAGCAGCTAAGCAGCGGGAGGAGAGAAGCAGCACAGTGTGTATCTCCATACATGGAGCGGAAACCAATGGGAGTTAGACTGAGTCATAGACATGTGCTCGGCCATATCGCTCTCTCTCCCTTCACACACACACGTAAACAAACAGTAACATCAAGAGGACACACATGATTTATTCACAGCTACAGTCCCACACATTTTAATGATGGGTTAACAAAAGCTTTGTAAACACTTGTGCTCTAATAAAACACATTTCAATACCAATAAATAAGCCAATTTGTGAATTAATAAGAGAAATAAAATAAATATATATATCATATTTTCACAAGTGGCCTTCCTTAGCTTCAGCCTTTTGGAAAACAAACTTATCTTGACAAGTGTTTTATCAAAAAAAAGCATCAGCAGACTAGGCTAAGGCTGAACCCAGGCACTGATTCTGATGAACTAAAAAAACTTAACAGTCCCTTTCAATATAGTGGTTAACTTAATGAAATATCAACAAAATCTCCACTACTGCACCTAAAACTACAAATGGGTGTTAAGTCACTGCAACAGGATGGGCAATAATGTCTCCACACAGCGACTGGAGGACAAACCGATGACCATGAAGTCATTTTGGATCCACTGTGGAAGTGTTTATCCTGCCACTCTAGGATCGATTACCTGAAAACACGTGTTAAGAGGCCCACGTGTTTAGGAGAGGATGAAGTGCTTTAGGTTGCTGGTGACTGGAGTGTCTTTGCAGAGCTACTGTCATTTATCACTGAGGTTCATTGTGATTAGTGAGGTTCAGTTTCACCAGACCTGTGGACAACCGGGTGAAAATCTTAATCAAACACAAATCAATCATTATATTTTAAAAATTATTAAATACAACATTTGAACTTATTTCCACTTATTAAAAGGTTAAACATGTTGAAAATCTAATGTTTGTGTATTTTCAACAAATCCTATCAAAAGACCCAAATTAACAATAAATTGATTCTGATTTTAGTTTTAATAATCAGATTTGTTAAATGTGTCTTGGCAATAACTTTAAACATCATGGTACTACCTTATTAAAAACATATGTTAAAGTAATTTATCATACTCAATATTCTTTAAAAAGTCTTAATTCTTGGGACATGAAATGTAATTATAATCTAAAGCAGTGCTCTCGGTGTGGCTGGAAAACTACCTGTAGCTGTGTTTTAATCAGTCTCCTCTTCCAGTCCCTGGTCTTTCTGAATAACTGGTACGACCGAGGTCCCTAACAACCCTCTCCTCACAATGTAGGGACATGAGGGACCACTGGGGATGTCCGCAAAACCTGCAGGATAGAGAGATGTGGAGAAAGATTGATAAGAGGATTACAGGATAGCAGATGGAAAGACGTAGAGTGAAAGTACAACAACAAATCAACAGGAGACAGAGAGAAAACTCTGCCAGCAGCAGGGCCCTTCTTTTCTTCTGCTTCTTTCATTTCAGGGTCAGAAATGCAGAAATGGACATTTTAAATCACTCACAGTATCGTGCAGTAACTGCGAACATAACTGCAAATCATATTGTCAATATGCAAGCAGAATTAGCGAACAGGCATCGTTTTATTGAAACGGATGAAAATGAGGGTCACCAACACGAAGGTTCTGTGATTGTTTTTGGAGTGAATATATTTCAGCTGATAAAGTTACCTTTCATGACGACATCTGGCAATCCATAGGGTTCATACTCTGTGTCGTCAAAGGCAGCTGATAGCTGTGCCCTGTTACGGCGGATTCTTTCAGCCAGACGAGAAGGGTCGGCAGGGAATGGGAAGGACCCCGAAAACACCTTGTCTCCTGACCCAGCCGCCTTAGATAATGGTATATTGGTGACAGGATGGGGATCTGATAATTCTACTTCCTCTTCCTTCTCTCCATCCTCCTCCTCAGTCTGTGTGTAAGCACAGTGGAGTGTAGGTGCTGCTGGAGCACTGGGTGGACAGAAGCTCTCCTCTGTTTGACTGCTGACACTTTTCAATAAAATCTTGACAGCTCTCTCTGAGAAATCAATGGGTGTGTTTATTTCATTAGTTGCTCTGAGAGCGTTTGGTTTGAAGACAGTATTTCCTCTGTGACACTCTGCTGTTTTGGTCGTATTTGGTGCTTTGGTAAGGTATTGACCGTCTTTGACTTTGTGTTGTGATGGACAAGAATCTGGCAATTGAGAGAGGTTTATCTCCTGGTTTTCTTTTTCAGATTCCTGCAACAAGACACAAAATACAGCCATTAAAAGTTTTACCAATAATCCTCTGTGGACATAGACGTATAGCATGAATGTAAGGCTAAACTACATCATTATCAATTACAGGAACTGTAGTTACTATATACTATATAACTACAAAATACCATTTTCCCTAATAAAGCGAAGTACTGAGTTCAAACAGGAGTACATTAATTAAAGAAATATTTTACAGGCTCCTCCGTCCTTTCCATATCCTAGGAAGTTTCCTGAAACAAAAATTGATGGAACCTGGACTGGGAAAAAACAGGATCTGCTCTGTACAATGGACTGAAAATTATTGTAAGCAAGATAAAAAGAGGAAAAGATTCTAACCAGTCTAGTAAACAAGTGAGATACGATATAAAAATGGAATTCACCTTGTCAATCCCAGCAGTGTCCTGATTGTTTTCCTGACGTTCAGCAGTAGTGTTACAGTGATGGACACTCTTTGGTTTAGGAAGATTGCTGTGCTGCAGTCTTGATGTAAGACAAGAAAAATGTATATTAATACAATTACATACACAAAAACATCATCTCACATGTATTTCTCATTAGAATTACAGCCTGAAATGTTTGTATTACTTACATACTCTAAAGGTATGATTGTATTACCTTGAAAACAACATGTGGCTGTGCAGCTTGTTGGAGGAGCAAGAGAGAAGTAACTCGTCTTCTCTGATGACTGCCACAGTACTGGGGCTCTCCAGAACACCCAGTGCAGGTGACTGGACTGGTAGGATCTGTGTCTTCTCTTCAGTCTGGTGCTGGTGTGAATGGGTTCGCTCTACAGCAGTGTTTTGGTCCGGGTTATCTTTGTTGGAAAGGAATTGATCAAATGTTGGAGGTGGTTGGGAAGTAAGTCTCCAAAGAGTGAGCTCCTCTGTCTGTTGCTGAGTCTCCTCAGAGAGCGCCTGTACCTTCATCTGCAGTGCCACCACCTGGACAGTACAGAATACACAGGGCAGGATAACAGATTTATATCTTTATCTTGTGTGATATGCTGAGTATATACAGTATATCGAGTTGAAAACAAGGATTTCCATACAAATATTACAAACATCTTCCTTCATTGTAAACTCATATATTTAGATTTCCTGTCTGTGTGACTATGTGTCCAAAGTTGCAGCATTCTGTTGCTCCCCTTTACTAAAATCATTGCTATTATAGGTAACAACACAGTCACAGCACAATGTCACTACCTGTTGCTTGAGGTGGTCAATCTGAAGATGAGACACTTCCTTCAGCTCTTCTTGTTCATGTTCCCTCCCCTTCTCATTCTGTGTTAGTGACTCCGGTCCCTCAGTGGTGAGGTCATTCTGCATGCAAGACAGCCTCTGCTCTGGTAGGTCGTATGAAGCAGCTTTCCCTGTGTTTTGGCTATGCTTTACTTGGTCTTCTTGGTTTTCACTGTCAGACAGTATTGCCGGACTGCCTGTACCTAAGACAGTCAAGCCCTTTATTCTTTGTTTCAGCAGCTGATTTTCCTGACGTAAAGCAAGAAGTTCACCTTGATCACATTCAACCTCCTCCATCACACAAGCAGAGTCACGGTTACTTTCAGAATATTGAGACCCTGGACACTGTTCCCCTGACAACAGCATTTCATTGTCTTCTTTACATCTAAAATGTGTAGGTGGGCTCTCCACCGCCTTCTCATCTCGTGTGTCTTCCCTTTGATCTCCATCCCTCAAGTTTTGAACCTCTTTTTCGGCCTTGAAAGCATCCAGCATTTGCTTGCATCGCTGCAGTTCCTCTCCCTGGCTGAGGAGGGTGCTCTCCTTTTCCTGAAGCTCAGATAGAAGGCCTAAGATGTGCTGACTTTGCTTCTCAAAGGCCATGGTTAGCTGCTTGGTCTGACATGTCACCTGAGATGCAAAAATAACCAAAAAAACAAATGTGTATTTAAACTGTTTACAACTCTGTGATTTAGAAACAGTTACACAATACATAGTATATTTTTCACAAAGCAAAGACGTTCTATTTGTAGCTACTATTATTTACCTGGCTCTGCAGGGCCTGTAGTTTAACCTTGTACTGATTAGCACGTTCTGTTTCCTTTGTGTTTTCCTTATGCAGGCGTTCCACCTCTCTTGTTAAATCTAAAGATGCAGACTCACATTTCTGGATGTACAAATGATCCCCTCTCTGGTCTAACAGGGAAGACCCTCCGAGATCATTTTGCCTGGTGTCTTGCAGGTCAGAGGTCAGTTGACCTGTCTGGCTCTCATTTGACAGCGGTGAGCAGCCAGAATCTATAACCATTTGATCTTCTTGAATAAGATCTGCTGTTCCCTGAGATACAAGCAGGTTGAGTTGGTTGGTTGAGTGGTAGAAGAGGTGCTGTGCTGGAGAAAGCAGCCCTTTGTTGTCATGGTGAACAATGTTACAGTTGAGCTCATCATCATGGAGAGTCATGCACACCAGCGGGCTGTTTTCAGCAGAGAGTTTTTCCTTTCTCTTCTCATCTTCATTTCTGTTGTGCTTTATTTTTTCCAATTCAGCTCTAAGTTCTTCCAGTTTTGTGCTCAACTCTGCCTTTACATCTTTGTCTCTATTTGTGATGTGGTTCCACTCCTCTTCCTCTCTCTTTCTTTCCTCTCGTTCAAAAGCCAACTGTGTTTTCACCTCCGTTAGCTGCTTTTTCAGCTGGATATTAAGTTCTGTCATTTCACTCTCTCTGTCTTCTAGTGCTTTGTATTTCTCCTCCTCCTGGTCCTCTCTCTCCTCTTTCTTTTCCTTCTCTCTGCTGTTCATCTCCATCTCCAAAGTAGCCATGGCCTTCCTCAGTCTATTTGTCTCAGTCCTTTCATTTTCCAGCTGTGCCCTGAATTCCTTTTCCTGATCCTCCTTCTCCACAGCCTGGCTGGCATGTTTGCGGCTGAGCTGTTTAAGTCGGGTCCTAGCTTCTGCCTCGGCCCGTCTTTGACCTTCCAGGTCCTCCAGGCGTTTCTGTAGTTCTTCACGTGCATCCTTTATCTCTGAGCGCAACATGGCATTCTCTTTCAGGAGGTCCTCAGAAGCTTTGGCCCGCTCTGTCTTGACAGAAGGTGTCTTTTCGGCAGACACAATCACACTGTGATGATCGGCTTCCACAGAGGTGTTGCTGGATATACCAGCAGCTATACGAGGGAAACTAGAGATTGTATGATCAAATGAAAAAGGCTCCTTCTTTCCAGAGCTGTCACACCCTATCGCTTCATTTCTAGCCTTGGTCTCTTCCTCATTACTTTTCATCCTGTGTTCTTCCCTTTGTAAACTCTCAGAGTCAGTGGAGATTAAGACAGTGATGTGTTCAGAGTCGATGCCTTCTCCAGGCTCTCTGTCAGAGGGGTAGGATGTAATCTCTGCACTTCTCTCATCCACATCCTCCTTGGGTTTTTTTTGTTCATTACGCATGGTAACAGTGGGTCTTTTGTAAGTTAATGGCTGAGAATAAGGAGTGTAAGCAGGCTGAGCGGAGAAACTTTGTCCAACAGGGCAAAACTGCACAGGTTGCTGGGGGGGTGCTGTTGCAGCTTTTTGCTCTGAGAAAGATAAATACAAGAGAGCTGATTTTTAACATAAAAATCCTTAACCTTTGTCTTTTTATTTGATGACAATTGCATTAATTGGTTAGTTAATTAAATACATTGAGAAAATTATATATTATTAACCAGGAGGAGGCAGCAGTGAGACATAATAGGAAAATTACTATAGTTTGTGCTGTACAGCATATGTGAATGTCAAACAGCCATTAGAAGGTCCATATAATAACGCCCATTTTTTATTTATTTAATAAATTGTAAATGAATCAATGTGGGATGGCATAATTACAAATCCAGCAGTGCACTGGTACAAGCCCCTGTGTCAACAATTTTATCAGTGTCTTTTAGCATGACTTATGACATATAATTTTTTAATAAAATTCATGGTGCCCAGTTCAGTTAATCAAATTAGCGTCATCGCTATCAGTATAATGGACTTCTCACCCTGCAGGTCTTTGAGAAGCTTTAGGGCGTCGGCTCGCTCCTCTGTCAGTCTCCTCCCCTCCTCCTCAAGGCCTCGCTCTCTCTTCCTGCCCTGCTCCACACTCACCGCCATTGCCTCCGCCTCCCGTAATGCTTCCTAATGGGAAAATCCAAAATATGAATTGAATTAATTTCAAAGAATTTGGATTGTCAGCTGAACTTTGTAATACAATGGTTTCGTTAATGTTCTGCAATTAGTAGACATTATTCATATCTGTACTGTGTTTCTTGCAGATAAGACATTTTTAATTTCTCACACTGAAACTTGGTTCTAAAAATTTATCAATTTTCATCCGAATATTTGCAGCGGCTATATCTGTATCAGTGTAGTAGGACTTTCAAAAAATGGAGGACTTAAGTACCATGCATAAAGATAAATGTCAGAACAGCAGCAAACCACAGACAAACAATCAAACGCTGCACGTGAAATGCAGCAGTAGTCAATGTTGAAAGCTGGTAGACAAATAATCAGCTGCCACACACAAATTACTCAGGAGTGTTAAAGTTGGAATGGGGTGGTGTCTAGCTTTGGTCTGGTACATTAGTCAAGATTAGTCAAAGATTGTGGTTAAACAGAGGACAAGCCTAATGTTAGGCAACATTCTTATTAGCTATATAATTTTCTTCAATTCTCCAACTAAACACACAGCTGAATGGTTAAAGAAGTTCAAATTTAATTATTATTTATTTATAATTCTTTTTTTCCATGTACAGAATTTCCTATTTACCCGCATCTTAGCTTATGGATAAACGATGCATGCAGAAAGGATCATGACAAGGATGTATGTATTACCGTTAGTTTGGCTTGTATTAGTGCTTCTTTCTTCTGACTCTCTTGCAACTGTCCCTCTGTCCACTTCAGTTTCTCTTTCAGCGCGTCCAACTCTTTGTCCAAAGCTTGTTTCTGTAGAGACAGCTACAGAAACACAGCAAATTGAATGAAAACTGGAGAATAGCAGAAGAAAAAGACAGAATTTAGAGTGAAATGAAGACTGAAAGGCTGCTGTTGTAGGCATACGAACTGGGACTAGCAAAGGAGACAGGAAGCAGAAGAACAATCAGTGATCAATACCAAGGATAAGCTATGTCTAAGTGTTGTCTATCTCTCTGGAGAAACTAATGAAGAATTAACAAGCTGATCGGCTTCCCACCAGCGCCAATAAGAAATTCTGTACATTATCTTATACCTTGTAGAACATTAGGCAGGCAGCATTATTGTAAAGCACAATCCAATTTTTGTACTCGCATGACATTTACAAATCCAACAAATGGGTTTATTGTAATGCTGCCTTTACATAATGTACAGTGCAGTGTATTAAACTAGGAAACCAGATATCAAATAAAGCTCGGAGAGGAAATTCACTGCTGTTAGGAGAATTATTATTTAATATTATAAATGAGACATGTGTGTGCTATGTGTTCTACAATGTTTATATTTACAGCTATATTAATTGAATATTGGCAATCCTATAACTAAATGATTAAAATATTTATCTGAAAAAAATAAGCTAATATAAACACATTTTCCATAAAAGGCAGCATAAGGTGGTCACTGGAGCTGTATGAAATGTGTTTCATTCAGATCCAAAGATCTGTATGATTAGATCAAATCCAAACTGTGCCTCTAATTTGTGTTTACTCTCTGTCACCTTATCAGATATAACATGATAACATTTATGTGATTTACACAGGGCCTACATTATGCTGTGTGGTTAGAATGGAAGGTCACTGTTCAGATTTTTTTTACACTATCGCTAAATAAAGGAACGCAGAAATGAAGGTCAAGGTAGTATCTTTTGTTTGTGGAATAAGGCTCAGACTCTTATGCTGAGATTAAAATATATTACTGTTCTGCTAATAAGTAACAAAACCACAACATTCATTCATATAAAAACGGACTAGAAATATAATATTGCCTTGAACCACAAACATACGCCTTCTTTACATGCTTGCAACTTGCCTCAAACACAGACCTTCGCACAAATATTCCATCACTCTTCACCCTCATCCCACAGCCACACGTTCACGCCTCATCCCAATGAGAACGCTGATCTTTTTTCACACACAAGTTTTGAGTTGTGAGTTTATTTCATGCTTCCATAACCAAAGCATTCTGCACTGTCAGACGGTCACGCTGTCATTACCTTTACAGCTCAACTTTTCCACTGGAGAGAAACCGAGAGGAGAGGAGTGCGAAGCAGAGATAAGAACAGGTCAGGGAAAAAAAAGGAAAAAGAGAGAGCATGAGAGAGAAACAGAGAGTGAGGGAAAACAACAAAGGAAAACAAGCAAGGCAGAAGTAAGATAAGTGATTATGAGTGTCCTTTGATATAAATAATGCAAATTCAAAGAGAAAGAGAGAGGGAGCGAATAAGGGGATGGCAACAGAGAAAGTAGGAGAGATTAACAGGAAAAAGCTGAAAAAACAGAGCAGATATATGAAATAAAACATGAACAATATTTGAAGAACAGTTTTAGTCTTTAGTGTTGATTAATACAAAACTGTAACTGTATTAGAGATATAGCGATCGTGTTTTCTTTATCTGTGTGTACATGTACCTTGTGTTGGCATTTACCTTATCAGCCTGTGCCTGCAGGGCATTGTGGAGCACCCTGGCCTGCTGGAGCTCTTGGTTAAGTTTATTCACCTCCTGCTGATGCTGCTTTTCCAGAGACTGCCTCTCTTTCTGAAGCTCCATCAAATCCTGAGGGCAACACACACATACACACATCTCTAAATGAGAGCCACTGTCTCCAAAATACATAGATTTACCACATTATAACCAATTATTGGTTTCAATGTTGTGGCACATACATATATATCCATGGCCACTGTCTTGAAATAGTTTATTGTACACAAAAATGTCATGAATTTAAACTAGTTATCGGTTTGTCTGAGCCTGTGTATTTATTGTTTATCTTTTCTGAAGATATAATAAAAAAAAGCAATTTGAAATGTTCCCTTGCTTCCATTAGTTGTTTGTCTAAATGTCATCCAATCAGTCCCTGTCTTACCCTCTGGTGTTGTTTCTCCAAGTCCTTCGTGCGCTGTTGGTACTGCAGTCGGCTGCTCTCTGCATTTTGCCTTTGACACTTCAGCTCCTCTTGTAACTGCTTTAGCCTTTGCTCAGCTCCTGATGCCTGCCTCACAAACATACACACAACACATTGTCTTTGATACTTTAGACAATAAGACAAGCTCAGGTATCTGCATACCCCACTCCTCTGTGTTTAATATTATGTGTTTTAACTCCTTTTGCTGTTGCTTTCAAATCACATTGCTTAATACAGTATCTTGGATTGACATCTTAGAACCCTGTGGTTAGTACTCACAAAAGAGACAGTGGAAAAAAACACTAACCTTTGTTTTCAAAAGGTTAGAATTCCAAAAGGTTTTAACTGGATTGTTTCACAGAACAAAGGCGAGTGAAGCTTAACATTTTCCAAATAATAACAGGTTGTGTCAAAAGTAAAATCATCTCAACATGTTGTTTTGAGAGAGGGCACAGACAAATATTTTGATAAATGAGGCCGACACCCATTTTGTGTCAAAAACAACAGGGCCTTCGGGAAATAGAGAACGTAAACATTGGGGTGAAACACAGTTGTTTTCGGCTGTAGTAGCCATATCAGTAGCAGCAGTTGTGTGTTTCTACCCGTTCACTCTCATGGGTCACACGTGTGTTCACAACGCTGAGCTCGTTGCGAGCTTTCTGCAGGCTTAACTCCCGGGCAGCAAGGTCCTTCTGGCTTTGCACCAAGTCACTCTGAATTGACTTCATCTCCTTGGCCTTCACAGACAGCTCCTCCTCCAGGCAAGACACACGATTCTGCATTTCTGATAAAGAGACTGGTGTATCGACCAGACAAACAAAGACATACACATTAGTAGGTCTCAAAACATACATAAGTCCCATAAGTACCCTTTAAATATGCCACTGCCAAGTCACTGAAGTAAAGGTTTGAGTGGGTGGGGTTAAGAGAGAGATAAGTATTTAAAAAGCTAATATTTAGCTATTGTTTGGCCAGAAATAGCAGTGATTTTATTGTCAGCAATAATGACTGGACTACCAGCCATCAGCAACATAGCAGCAACAGACAGGGTCCTTAAAAATAAGGTCAATCCATACAGAGTGGCTCACTGACAGCCACAGCTGTTGCTGTTGGTGTATGTCAAGCTGCAGATTTTCAAAGCCGTGGGTGAAATCGATTTTTGTCTGTCCAGTAGTTGACTGAAAAGCAGGGGGGATAACATTATCTTTTTAGATCTTTAAAAAATGGCTTCCCTCTCAAAACAGGCAGGTGTTTTTTGCTCTCAATGAATAAAATAGGAAAAACTAGAACGTTCCCTGAAAACATGACATTCTTGGTGGAGGCAAAAATCCCCATTTGCCTTCTAGTTCTCAATGTCTTTTACTATAACAAATCTATAAAGAAGCAAAGTGTAGAAGAAAACAATACAAAAACAGCGGCAAAAAAACGCATGACTTAAGTAAACACTGCACTGCCTCTGCCTCTGTGTCCCAGCAGTAAAATCAACCATGTTGTTTCGCAATGAACTGCCCCCTTCCTCCTCTGAGCAAACACACTGTGCAGCTGGGAGAAACAGGAATGCTATATGACAGTTATAAAGTGCACTAAGAGCCACTGCATCATGGCGCAAGCAGGAGTCTCCAGCTGAGCCAGTGATTTCAACACGGACTCTTATGCAACAAGTGTTTTTGAGGTCATACAGCATATATGTGATTGAGAGTGAAGACACTCCTTAACTTGTGCTGATGTTGTTGTTTTTGTTATTTAACATCCATACTCACTGTCTGCCTCTGTCCTGTGGTTCTCCTTTCCAGAACGTACTAGTGGCGACTGGCCTTGACTGACGACATCAATACAGGGTATCTGAGGAGAGGATGGGGATTCTCTCCTGGATGCTTGCCTGGCGTCATCCCGTTCCCATGGAAACGCAGCCAAGGGAGTGGAGAACGATTCCGATTGGTCAGATGGGTGGCAGTGGGGTGTGCTCTTGTGTTGCCTTGGCAATGAATTTGTGTGCATGTCTGAGAACTGCAGCCGTTGCTGAACGGAAGAAGAATTTGTTTTTGTTTTTTAAGAAGACAAAGTAGGTGGACTCTTGAGACAATTTGATGAACATAAGCATATTGTGCTGGTACTTACTCTGATATGAGGTGCACGGCTCTGTGCTTCATCTCGATGACCAAGCCTTTCCTCATCCTTTCTCCCTACCGGCCAAAAACAAAGCATATGGGACTTAAGGCTTAAAATCTATCACTAACAACAGCAGCGTCTAAGTAGATTACTGATGTGAGCAAAAAGAGATACAGCAATCGCCAGAGGGTGAACGGCTGGAAAAGTACTGGGCCCGAGGGAGTTTATTTACAACATTTCTGTTCACTGGGGACACTTGTAATATTCGGTTTATTTTCCAAAATATACAGTTTCTAATAACAAGACAAAATATGAATAAACATAAGTGTCATAGAGTTACATGACTATACCATTTTGTTCCCAATGTAGGGGGGTATTCCAGCAGGGAGTTGAAAACAGAGTGGTGTCGGCCCTGCTGCTGTTCTGCAGTTTCTCCAGCTCTGCCTCCAGCCTGCCATAAAGACAATGACAAGTTATCACCTTCCCCCTTTTGAAACTGCTTTTCACAAACAGGCTGAAAATTAATTATCTGACTTCTACCATTGTGCATGAAATTCAGTTCTTTTCGCACAGTATCCAATACAGCTAATTTGAATTTTAGTGAAGAAATTCAAAAATAAAAAAATATACACAAACAAAGAAGCTCATCATCTTTGACAATTCCAGCTAACCTTTTGATTTCCTGCGTCAGTTTGTTGTTGAGGGTGCGAGCAGTATCTAGCTGGCCTTCCAAAGAGCATACTTGTGCCTGCTTGGTCTGAAAATCTTGGGCTTGGCGTTCCTTGCTAATCACTGCTGCCTTGGCCTCCTCACGAACACTCTGGAGCTCTCTCTGCACATACTGGAGCTCCCCTCGCACCTCTTCATACTAATATGAGGGGGAGACAAAGTGGTGATGGGAAGGTGCATATGTTAGGATTACAAAACCTTTACACAACAAATCCCAAAGGTATACATTTTCCCCACATCATATTTTTTTATTTAATGGTGGCATTAAAAGTATTTTGTGCATTATTGCCATGTAAACTACATTTCAAAACATCTTCACTGAAATACAACATATGACAGCACAGTATATTATATTACAAGACAATGCATTCTGCCTAATCCTGTCACCTCTTAGGATTTGAAGGAAGAAAAATATAAACAACATGGCAACATGTACCTTTGCAGACTGTTTCTCAAGGCTAATATGGATGTTGTCCAACTGTAACTGTTTTTGCTTGTTCTCTCTTGACAGTCGCTCGTGATGAACCTGCAGCTCCTTCACCTTTTGCAGGACCCTTCCAGACAGACCCACTGTCCAGTCCTCCTCAGCCCAGCTCATCTTTCTCTGCCTAAGCCTGACATAGTGGGAAAATATCATCAGCACTAAAAACTCAAATGCAAGTTTTTACTTTTTCACAAGACTCCTTAGATTGTGAGACACTCTATTGTTGGCATCCACCAGGAAATGTTCCAGCTGATCTGTCCTATTCCTGTTTGCCATATTCAGAATCAAGCATAGGAGTCAGCAGCCTAAGTGAAGAAACCAGTAACAAATACAATCTAAAACAAAAAGGAAGCAGTGTAATGTTAAATAATTTGCAGGTAGGTTGAAACAAATGATTGAATCCATACCACATGCATTCAAACATGGTCTGGCTCTAAGTCCTGTTTTGAATATGTTTTGTTGCCAAGGCTTTGATCCCTCAGGGAAATGCTGGTTGTCACTGCTGGGCAGCTGTTGTGTTTTCCAACCGAGATTGCCTGCCATGTTCAAGCGGCAGTACAAGTTGAAATAAGCCTTTTCTCTCTTAAAGTTAAATCTGCAAACAATTAATTTACCAGCACTTATATATATATATATACTGTATCCACACACACCTGCGCACACAGACAGAGGTAAAGCGAAAGCGTGGGAATAAAGATACGCTGACTGAAAAAAATGACAGCCTGACCAAACCTATGGAGGTTGATGCTGAACACTGTTTTGACATGCATTCCAGTGTGAATACTATTAACGCCATAACTCCAGTCAGACAGTTTCCGTCATAGCTCACACATTATGTCACTATGTTTATCTGCATCAGGAAACCAAACTGAAACACACACCCATACAGACACTTGTTTTAGGGAAATTTACACCTAATAGAACTTTAGCAGAGGCACAAGCACCATGTACTTGCAGTAGTAATGGTTTGTTTCCAACTTGAGACCTTTGTGCCATGTCCAACCCCCTGCTCCCACAGAGTGCTTCCTGTTTATGTCTTCTATCATAAAATGTCCCAAAACAATCCTTAAACACAGATGGAAACAGGTATCACCAGTGTGCCTGAAAACAATGAATCTTATATGTAACACATACATCTATAGCTCCAAGAAGCAGAGAACCTTGAAGCTTTTAGAGATATCAATATACAGTATATGTGTATATATAGTTAACATACTTAATATTAACACCAACTGAATAAACCAGCTCAAAATGCAAAACATTCAAACATATGATGTTCAAATGGGGACAATGTTAGAAAAAATAATACCTAAATGCCAAAATGTGGGAAGATTTAAAATAGCTGTAAAAAGGAAGGTGTCTTTGTTTAAGCTATCCTGAAGAGTGGATCAATCCAGCAGTTGGTCGACAGGCAGAGATCCAGAGGCTGGACGCTGGCCTGTGCTGAGCCAGCGTCCGATCACGAGGTTCAAACACAACAGTAAACTCTGGACAAAAAGATGACAGTCAGTCAAACGTCCTCCGTGAACAGTGGCAGTGACAGGACAACAGCTGTCCCAGAACAGGCGTCTTCTTTACCGGTTGTCTCAGTCTGAGTTCTTCCTGAGTCTAAGTTTGACAACTAAATTAGCCGTGCGGCTACAAGCTAGCCGAGAAGCCACTTCGAGCTAAACGCTAAATACATCTACTTACCGCTCACTGAGAGGCAGTTATCCAGAGCCGCCCGCCGGTTTCCACAGAGAGCCGGCGGAGACTGTTCCCTGTTAGCGCCGTTTAACGCGACCACTGTGTCCCGGTCTCCACTGACAGCGAGGTGGCTTTGGTCAGAAGCGACACAACAACTGACGGTGACTGACAACGCTTCATATTTGACACGAGATGCCGCGCGTCTCGAGACGCTGACCTCGGTGTCTGCTGCACGAGGCGGGGCGGGGCGGGGTCAGTGACGTAGCAGAGGAGGCATGGGGTCGGATGTTATGGACCCTCTCGGTGAGGACCCCTAGCGACCACAACATCACCTCCGATACAACACCACCTGGCTGAAGTTTGAGCGATCCTTACATCTGTCTCAGTGTCATCATCTATTATTGGTTTAACTATTATGAACACTACTCTCTGCACAAAGACGTATAATTTTCTCTCTTCAGATTTCTGAGCTGCACTGCAAAAATAATATATATGTATATAAAAAATGTATTTGTCATTGTCACACAATACACTGCACAACGCAAAGTGATCTCAGCTTTCAACCCATTAAGCATGGAGCAGTGGGCTGCCATGGGGGGGGGGGCGGAGTTTGAACCAGCGCCCCTTCTACCCTATTGGCCTAAAAGTCAAATATGAACATTTCGACGAGGATGGGATTCGAACCCACGCGTGCAGAGCACAATGGATTAGCAGTCCATCGCCTTAACCACTCGGCCACCTCGTCTGATATATAAAGCTTGTGCACTACTTTTGTTCTTCAAATCAGCGTATTTCATGTACGTTTACTTTGTTATTTTTGGATGACCAAAAAACATTTTATTTGTTACTCTTTTAATTCCATATTTTACATATGAAAATATGTATATGGTGTGTGTGCATGTGTTTTGTCACACTGTTACTTGTGGTAATGGTTTATGGTGACAGTAAAGCCTGCCTGGTAGCAAATTCAAATAAAAGTTTTACACAATAGTAATTTGAGATGTGCATCCACATGTTCACATTTTATTTTTAAACAGATGTTATGTTGGGTTGGAATTTGACAAGAGTTGTTGGGGAAAACAAGAAGAATCTAATTGCCCCTGCCAAGACTCTCTCAAAAAGCAGTTTTTGAAATAAAATAGTGACAGAAACACATTCTGTTAGTAAAATATTTTTCCCCCCACATTTTAATGGGTCTGACCTCACAAATAATGA
This sequence comes from Trinectes maculatus, assembly GCA_016785345.1. Lineage (NCBI taxonomy): Eukaryota > Metazoa > Chordata > Actinopteri > Pleuronectiformes > Achiridae > Trinectes > Trinectes maculatus. The sequence continues at coordinate 325,903 of JAFBJQ010000475.1, read as the reverse complement.
TTGAAACTAAGCAAGAAACAGCTTAATTCCCCACCAGTGAACAGACAGTTATTAATCCACTTTTCTTCAGTTAAACCTCCTTTAGACTGTCTGTGTCTGTATTTGGGTGACCTGGTCTGCCTGTTAATCCACTAGGTGAGAGTACAGGGAGACGGTTTCTCATTAATAAAACTAATTCTAAAGTTTGTTTTTATTGGTGGCACGCACACTCAAACACATTAGACATCATACCGTTTTTAAGACACGCCTTCAAACACATACTGAAATAAATGATTCAGTAGTGTTTTTAATCAAAAGACAAAATAATCGAATCATTGCTGGATAGTTTGTTACTCATGCACTGCCATTCCTGTTTTTGCAATAACAGCACCCACTGTAGGCATTTGTAATTAGATTATAATTATCATTACAACCAGTTACTTTCCAGGTAGGCTCTGGATTTGAGTGTAATCTGGGATTTGGTGGCTCAGTGCTGAGTAGTGCAGAACCACATGAACTAACCTGGAGTTACTTTTCATACAATACCTACTTACACAAATACATGCTGTATACTATGTGATAGTAAAACAGCACAGCAAATGATCAGAGAATCTGAAAATGTGAGTGTGGGAAAAAGTCAATGCTTATGCAGTCTTAAGTGTAATGCCTTGATAAGAGTTCGGTAATTACAGGTGTGGCCTAATGTCTATTGTCTGTGAACTGGGAGACTATTTTTCTGCTATTTTATTTTCACTGACTGAACTGGGTGTAATTGCAGTAGCCAGACTTTAATGAAGGCCTGTTATATCTCTGTCACTATAATGAGAGAAGGACACAAAAAGTGTTTAAAATTAAATGAAAACTATTTAGGTAACCATGCATTCCATTATGTAATCAACCCCACATGAATTCTTTCAGTCACACACAAACACACACTGTGCCCGAATGCTCATGCTATGAGATAAGCTCATCCAATCACTCAGTCTTTATTAATAAAGGATTACATATATTCTCAATCCCATTGTCACACACATACTCCACATGCTCCTCAAGAAAGTACACACACTGCCTGCCAGGGACCGTTAAAGGTAGCAAGGCAGTCAGGTACCTGTGTGCCATTAGCTGGAGTTGGAGGAGTTCCAACCTTTTTCAATTAATTTTAGTTTCACTTTATTTTAATACAAGGCCATGTCTCCATGGAGACCTGCTGCTCATTAGGCTGCTAGCAGTGGCATTACCAGGCAACCAGACAACAGGTGAATTTCTGGCAAGAAAAAAATACATCCATTTTCGTTAAGGTAAGACAATAATCAAACAACAAATAAACATTGCTTACAGCATTATTTTGAGAAAACGCATTGTACTGAGCAGCTTTTTTCATTCACATATGCACATAAGCACACATTTTAGACAATAAAACAAATTTCATACAGATATAACAAACCAGGCATGAGGGTGGTGAAGTATTAATCAAATTGTTTTATGCATATGAAAGATTAATTTCCCTAAACATTGACTTCAAATGGGATTACGATTACGATTGGCATCCATAATGTACAATCTGTCCTCTGCTGTCTGACCACTGAGATGTTTTTCAGTGTTTCTAAGTTTTTTTCACTAGTGGAGATTTGAGATACTAAAACCACAAATATGATCATTCTTAACCTTAGGTATGATGATCGCCACATTGGGCTATGATAGATATTGTTGTACATTTACTATCTTTAACACTTAATCTCAATCTTGTCCTTCTACCCCAGATGTTTCCTTGGTCTGCTGTTTTCTCTCTTGAGCCCAAAGTCCCTGGCCATCGCACCACTGAGGAGTTAGTAACAAATACCCTTATGTTGGAGTTGGGCGCTATGGTAAAACGCTGCGAACGCATCCGTTTGGAGAGGGCTACAGAAGGCTGGCGCCGCCGTCGCAGCTCCTCCTCTGCAGCTGACTACAGCTGGCTGGCCAACACCCCGACCCCACACCCCTATGAGCTGACACCCAACGACCTGCTGGAGCTGCAAGAACTTTGTGCAAAGATCCCACCTGCACAGTGTGGCCCTCTCATTGTCAGGTCAGGAAGACACTATCTCTGTCTTTTTTCTGTTCTTCTAACCTTGTTTCTGTCTGGTTCTTGTTGTGACTATAAATCATTTTCATTTTATGTGTTGACTGATCAGACTGGCCTTTATCGTCATTGTTCCCTATTCCTTATGGCTCTGAGTGCAGGTTTAGGAGGCTGGTGTTGCAGATGGAGCCAGAGGTTCACGAGGTTGTCCGTCTGTTTGGCTCAGTATTGCGCGATTGTGTGGATGAGACGAACAGAAAAGATTACAGCCAGACGCAGGACAACGTGTTTGAGAAGCAGCAGCGAAGCAAGAGCCTGTCTTTTGTTAGTTTCCGCACTAAGTTTCGCACAGGGCACTTCTTCAAAGGCTGTGGTTTGAGAGGATCCAGGGCGAATCTGCAGCAGCAGGTGGACTGGTCTGACGAGGAGGAAGACGATGGAGAGGAGGAGGCCATCAAGGCCAGGGCAAGAAAGGGAAGGAGCAAGAGTTTGCCAGAGATAACCCCAATGGAGCAAAGTGCCCAGGGGTGAGAGAAACCAGCGTGACATAATCCATGTAGAAAGTTGGTTAGGAGCAGTGGGGTTTCTGTAAAGGGGATTAAACTGAGTCAACAGGGAGAGGAAGTGAATGTGAATGAAAAATTATATAAGATGGGGGAAGTACCATTCACAGGAAAGAAATAGATTTGGAAACATTTATCTTTTCTGTCACCAACTTGTTTTTAAAAGGAAATGTCAAAAGGTGGGAACTTTGATACATGCTGATAAACTTGCTGATAAACTTTAGTCCACCCAAAAAGTACAGTTCTGTTCTTAAAAGTGGTAAACAATATTTATCATGTTGATATTTCATATATTTCATATCAACATATTGTCTTTAGCCATGGTAGCTCCCTTATGCTACAGCAAACATGTTACATGTAAGTCTATCTGGGGCCTGTGCTATAACAAATGAAGGAAAAGTAAATACATTGTCTTTGTGGTGTAAATGCTGAAAATAAACTTCCCAGCCCTGTTTAGTACCTCTCGTTTGGTTAGTCTTAGCCATACTATCATCCCAAGAAAATTCATGATTGGCTGCACCCCATTATTATTTTATTAATATGCACTTTCTTATCAATACATCGTTATCACTATTTGCACTTTATACAATGAAATCAAGGGATGTGGCAAAAAAAAGGAGGGGAAAAAATAAAATTTTTTGTTAGTTTTCGCCCTCCTTAAAAAGCCGTGGTCATTAACATCCTGAACATTAGATAAAGAAGTGAAGCAACTACCACAGTGATATTTGACCTGACGCTTGTTTAATTTAAAACAGTATTCGAACATAATTTATTCCCGAATGATGCTCGAGAAGCCTCGCCGGACTGCCTTCAGGAGACAAAATACTAACCCACAGAGAGTGTCTTCAAATGTGTCACAGTTCAATGAGAGTACTAATTTGGCAAATGAACAGTGAAAGAAAAAACTGCAAATGGAAAAATGTACCTCACTTCAAAGATGAATGGTGTTATTGGATGATGTTAAGAACTGCTGATAAATGAGACACATTCTTCTTAATAAAAAAGCACGTTAACTAAATAAATGGTAGAATAAAGCCCAGCACTGTTTGGCTTCAAAATAAAAACAATGCTAATAATGAATAACCATGTGGTCAAGAGGGAAAACAAGAAAAAAAAACTAAAAAAGACAGTTTGCAGAATCAAACCATTAAATTAAAGTCATTTGATTAAATGCTTCTCAATAGTTGGTCAAAGTACAATAAAGAGTTTTCTTCTGCTCTTGCTATACAAATTGGGATTTTAGATAATGTATTCTTTTTAAATGACAAGAGTTCAACATCTTCATACTTCATACTTCGTCGAATCGTCGAATTAAGACTGTTGCTTTGGAATAATCAACAAGTCTGTAATAATCCGAGCGCTTTCCAATCCTCCATCAAGCTGTCCTTTTGACAGAGAAGTATGTCCTTTAACTATGACACCTGGGCATGTCACATCAGTCCAGCTTTAGTTTTAGCCTTCATGTCCTTCCATACAGTGTGCTTTCGCCACCCTGCTTTCTTCACCCAATCCTCCCATTGTTAGGCAAAGAAGACAACAAAGATGATGAAGAACACAATAAGGACAAGAAAGATCTTGATCATCAGCCAGCGGTTGGAGGAGACCGACTGAAAGTATTTCAGAATTTCAGTGTGGGCGGCCTCCACATTCAGCTGAGTGTCCTCCACATTTGCATCGATCCTTTAAGAGATGGATGACAGGCAATGAGATCAGTGAGATTTTTGAAAGAGAGACTGAGGCTTTTGAAAGTAGAAGCTTAATTACATTACAATGCAACAACTTCTGTCATATTGGTATTTTTAAAATATTTTATAAACCGAATAAAGAGTGCGTTTAAATGCATAGCTGTATAAAAAGATTTGATTGTGACAGAAAAATTACTGTCTGTCAAACTAATGTTGATCACGTGTGCAAAAATATTTTTTGAAAAATATTTTTAAAATAATGACATTTTTTTTGAAAACATAAAACATATCCTTATTTCCTTTTCTTTCTTTTTTTTGAAGAAACTAAATTTCATGTTTTAGCTCACCTTACTACCAAGGTACTGCTTCTCGTTTGTAAACCATTCTATTATTTCCATGAATTCCATCTTACCTCTGGACCATCTCCTCTTGCTCTTTGACCATGTGTGCCAGCTGCTGGAAAATAGAACCCAGCTCCACAATGGTGCTTTCAATGTTCTGCATCGTGTCTGCACGGCTCTGAATGTACGAGTCCTGAAATGATACGGTCAAAGTATCAAAAAGGGCCACATCAAAGAAGTTAAATATGCACGCACGTATTTAGTTTGCACCATTGAGTCTAGTCTACCTGCTCATCAATAAGCTGGAGTTGCAAAGGATTCGTCTGAGAGTCCATATCAATGGCCACATCCCCCTGACTGCGGGACTCATCCTGCATCAAGACTGAGCTCTCTGAAGGAGACAAGAAGCAAAACACCAACACATGTTCAACACATCAAATGGAAATGCACAATTGTAGAGGGGAAAAGCAGTGAGAAGAGCGGGGACATGAAGTAGCTAATTAAACCCGCTGGAAGATTCAAACATTCCAGGGAAATACCTTTTAAATTTGAGGTGGTATAGCCCTGGTAGTCATTGCGTGGCTCGCGAGCTGCATGCGACTCCAGGGCCCCTTTTTTGCGGCTCCCTAAAATATTTTTTAATTTTGCATTATAGAGGACCAAATACAGTAATAATCATTCACATGGACTTTGAGCAGTTCCCTACTACAAAAGCTGTTGCTCTGAGAATTACACTGGAAGTCAAAGCTTCTGTTCAACTTGAGCCATGTCTGGACAAATTTCAAGCACGTGCCCACTGTAAATATCCTAAATATACACAACTGTAGTAAGTTGTTACAACTTGTTTTCATTATGTCATAAGGAGATGTTGACCTAAGTGTGACAAATATTTTAACATTTGTTTCAGCACCTATTTGCTGACAGACATACAAATCAAATCAAGGACAAAGCAATATAATTTGAAATGACACATATAGTGGATGCTTTCTTGAGTTGTGACAATACTAGCATAAGCTGTCATAACTCCTCATAATTACTCCTGTCATAACCAAGCTTGTTTTCCCACTGTGAATCATTTAAGATATTTACAATAAACACGTTGCTTGAAAATAAGCTGAAAAGATTGAGATACTATGAGCTGCACAGGAACATTTTACTGGCAGTACAAATGCCTGCACAGGAGGCGTATGAGATCCATTCTTAATTAGAGTCTATGGGAAGCTGCCTGGTAAATTTGTTTAGTGAAATGTGAAATGAGCAGGAGCCACAAATGTCGGATTTTGCGTTAAAGCCAAAACCAAGACTAAATAAAGGTGTGTTCACTCTATTGCACTGTCAGCACAGTTTCGTATATGGATAAAGTTCCAATGTGTGTGTAACAATGAAATCTTTACATTTTCTTTAATTCATGTCATCGCAGTAAATAATCATTTTTAATCTGTATGCAAGACAACTGGTCACTGTTATATCCAAATGTCAAAAGATGTGTGAGACAAAAGTTTCCTGACCAACATTATCAATATAGAGTGAACACTCCCTCATAAGCCACAATAGTATGCACCATTTACCTGTTGCTGCCATTATTTGAGAGAGAGACTCTTGTATAAAACAAAAATAATAACAATTACTGACTACAAACAAATAGGATAAGTTATGGACAGACGTACTGAAGTTGTTGGCCATCAGAGGAGAAGTTGAGACAGGGGGCTGGGAGAACTGTTCTCTCCTGCTGCGCTGCTGCTTCAGGTTCTACAGGAAAACAGACATAATAAAAGGTGAAAACATTCCAACTTTATTTTGTTATGCTTTTAGTCCTTGAACAGTAAAGTATAACTCACCTCTGTTCTGACTTCTAGGACAGATTTGAAATCATTGGATATTGAAGCCAGTTTGGACTGTGGGCAACAAAAAACAAAACAAAACACATTTTATTAGTATATATAGTTATAGGCCGGCAATTTGTCAATTAGATTTCTATATACATTTTCTGATGCCATTATTTCTGACATTCAAAATTTCCATCATCCATTAATATAAATATTTTTTGTTGCCAAAAAAAAAACATTGGCTATGAAAGCCAAGTTTTCCAGGATTCAAATTGTTCCACTGCAAATATACGAAAATATAAATAATATACAAATATACAAAATGGTACTCAGTTGAATATACCTGTAATGACACAACTATAGTTTTAGAGTGGGTTTGGATATGTCGACCACCCGGAGCTCCACGAGACCTCACCAAGTCCTGCAGTTGTGCTATTTGTTTGTTTAAACTGTTGAGGTCCTAAAAATATAAATGGAGGAGAGACAGAAAATGATTTACATAATTGCAGTTAGCTGGTATATAATTAATTATATAGAGTATATTTGTAAAACCACATGTTATTAGATATTAGCAATCCAACTCACTTGTTTAATGATGTACGTTAGTTCCTCAATCTCCACAGCCTTGTCATCAAATAAGGACTTCCTTTTTGCCACTAAATCATCAAAATGACACCACGTAAAATCAGAGCTTTGGGCAAAATCACAGGCAAACAAAAAGACCTTTGTATCAAGTTTTGTTTGATGGCAATAACATTAAAGGATCACTTACAAATAGTGAGCTTTTCCAGCTTGGCAAATGTGTTGCTTAAGTCTTTTCCAATTCGCCTGGAGGTAGACACATACAAACAGGATGCAAAAAATGTTGCATTGTATATTTAATATATATTATATGTGTATACAATAAATAATTTATAACTATTAATACATATTAAATTAATTTACACTATTAAAAACACAATAACAGATGATGAGGAACTTACTTGGCCATAATTGTAAAGTCACTACGCTGTTTGAGAGCGATGTGAACTGGTTTAATGGGCTGTACTCCATTCTGTCAAAAGAAACGAAAACATCAAAAGGAAAATTTAAATTTAAATTCTGATGAGGAACTGAAAATATGCCAACACATGTCATCACCACTTATTCAAGCGTTGAGTTATAAGCCTTCTATAAATGTCAAGATGTTTAGTGACTCCTAGTTTACCCTTTATCTTTACTATTGTGACAGATTAGAAATACAGACACATGGCTAACTTTTAAGACATACTATAGCTCAATGGATTCATGAAGTGTAGGCCTCATTATTTACTATTCTTTATCAGTACAAAAATGAAGAATATGACACATTCTATAGTATTGCATTAGCTTTAAATCATTGTGGAAAACAATTACTAAATGCGATTTATGTTAAACATACTTGAACAATGAGAGCTTCCATGTATAGAGAAACCAAAAGTAACATCATCAACACAAAAAACTGCTGAACCGGGCAGTGGAAAGTGAATTCTAACATTAGGACATACGCCAGACTTTGTGATTTTGTAAACCAACATACCTGTCTGTTTGACAGATCTGTCTGGAGAGATTTACAGGCTGACACAAACTCGTGGGTCCGGTCACGGCACGTCATCCTGCCGCCGGGAAAGGCTCACAAGCCCGCTGCTGACTTGAAACCACCGGGTCCTTCTTCCTCGGCTTCGGGTGTTAAACGCGAACACTTCCGGACTCACATCCAAGGTGGGCTAACCTTCATTGACGCATATATACACGTTTGAAAAATTACGTATAAAAGCAACACTTTTAACTTTCACAGATGAAGAACGCAGTCTGGTATTCGTTACCGTTAGCTCACATTTCGAGCAGAGACCGACTGAGATAAACTAAAACAACCAGGTGGAGAAACACAAACAATCACCACGACTGATGGAGACAACCGCGGTTTAGCTATTTTTACACATTATTACAGACGAATGATTTTCCTAAGAGCGAAACAGCTCTGTTTGTGAAGGCCGCACATCACGACACAGCTGATCGCGGCCTCACCGGCTAATCAGAGGCTAACGCTAGCTCTAGGGAGCTAACCGGGATTTAAATACGATCTCTCCGGTTCCAGCTTCGTAAAATTTGGTCTTCAACAATCCTCTAAGGTTCAATTCAATTCAAAGGACAAGACGCGATCCGATTGGACTTACCTAAATGGATAATAGACCATATTTCGCGAGCTCTCGATGTTTCCTCTGAGAACTAAACAAATGAGTTAAAGTTCCAATCCGGGTCATTTCCGGCTTTGACGTCACTGCCACGTCTGCCTTAAAAGTGCGTGCGTGTCTGAGTATCAGGAAAATATTGCAGAGACATTAAGAATTCAGAGGGTGGCGGTATTGTACCCAAACGTTATTTTCTACCCAAATGGGGACGACCCAGGGGTAAAACAGATAGTGTAATGTGGTGTATAGTAATATGGTTTCTATGGCGGTAATGGAACTATAAACAATTTGCCAGCCGCCATTAAATAAAACAAAAATAAGTATAACAACGAGGAAAAGAAGAAGCTGTTTGCTAACCACCTTTAAACAGCACCAGAAGAAGAAAATCCTTGCAAGTGCAACAGTGGTGCACCACCAGGGGTCCTCACGTGTTCTGTTTACATTGTAGAGTGAGATTAACATGAATACTTGTGTACTGTTTAGGTTGACACAGTGAAGTCTGCGTCCCAATAATGTGCAAATAATATAAACAATATAATATAATAAGAATATTTTATAGGGTATTTAGTCAGGGGGTTATTTCAAGGATCATGATGAATTTGTTTCAGATTGTTTCAATTTGTTTCATTTTCAGTGAATTTGTTTTCAGAATCTAAACATTCAATTAAAACAAAATGTGGAAACTTTTGCATAGCACTGTGTTTTCATTATTAATGATGCAAGTATCAAGCGAAATAAGATGTGTCATTAGTGATGTTATGTCGATGTAGGGAAAACAAACCCTGTATGTTAGACCAGTCATGTGCAGACAGAGAGAGAGAGAACATGATTGGCCGCTGCGTCAGGTGAGTCGACCTGCAGGTACATCATGATATGGGTGAGAGATAACATCCAGCAGGCTCTCTGATCTCCTCTCACGCCTACTGGTACCCGCATCCTCTGCCTGACAGGACTGAGCATGCCAGACCACAACTATGCCCTCACCTATTTAACTGCTAGACCCCCAACCACAAAACTCCCCTATGGCCTGCACCACCCCTCATCTGCACGCCACTCCACCTTTTATACCCCACTTTAATCTATCAAATGTATCTCTTCATCACAATGCTTCTTCTTATGATTTCACACATTATTTGATGTTTCAATCTGATGAACAAAGTGGCCCACATCAGAGCAGATGACAATGGTCTCATTAAACACATAGCTCTTGCTTTTGTCTTTTATCTCATTTATTCTGTGCAACTACATCTCATTACAGTAAGTTTTTATACTTAGATTTTCAGTCATGCTGAATTAGTACACTAATATGATGAATATTGTACTACAGGCTTGGTCTTAACGGAGCCAAACAATTGAATTTGGTAATCGAATAAAGGCTGGTCAGGTACACACTAAATTCCCAACCTGACTTTACAGATGCTGTTTCCCACTGAGTAAAAGGAACCATAAATGTTTAATCGAGGTTGATGTCCTTCAGTGGACAGAGGCAGACGGGGCCTGTGGATCCATGTTTCTGTTCGAGATAACAGTGTTTGTTTGTTCTGTAAAATAAAATGAAAAAAAAAAGTCCTCTGTGTTCACAAAACACACACTTTCCTGTGAGGGGACACACATCACTCTTCTTTACACAGCACATAATGAACCCAGTCTCTCTCTTTGTCTCAGTCTTTCACCCCCCCATACACACACACACACACACACACACACACACACACACACACACACACACACACACACACACACACACAGGTTCACAGGAGTGCTGATAGCATCTAACAACACACACTCACAGACCAGATAGCGTACAGTACCTGCTTCAACACAGCTGCTGCTACAAAAGCAGGGAGGAAACCACGGCTGGAGTTATTAGAAAAACACAACTACTTACGCAGAGAGAGCAAGGTGGAAAAATACAGGAAGTCCTGATACATGTGTAAAGACAGAACAAGATGGATGATGAAGTGAGGGGTGCAGAGTGATGGATGGAGCCAGGCAGAGTGATAGCAATATGTGAGCTGCTGGTTAGGAATATTACGAAATGAGAAATGTTAAAAAGAGAGATGAGTCTGAGGCACTGTTTTTGTCTTTCCATTGTTAGCCACCGGTCGGACACATAATTTTTGCTAAATACAGAGCTTTAAAAAGCAGCGTTGGAGTGAAGGCATCTTTTTCTTTTTGTATGCGTCACTATGTCCCTTTCTCTTCCTCACTGCCTCTGTCTCCCTAATCTTGCAGCTATATTTAGTACTGGCATAATGCCCTTCCAGACAGATAGGTTGGCAGCAGCCTTAGCTCCTCTCCTCTCATTTTCGTCATTCACTTTTCATTCTTCTTCCAAAAAAATAAAAAAAAACAATCATCACACATTTCATTCATTCATTTTCTACAGAGTATCCTCTTTAGGGTCACAGGAGGTACTGGTCAATTATCACCATATACCACGTGCCAGCTTTTTCTTTTCACAGCTTGTCATTTTGGAGCAAGAGTTAAGGCATTACATGTTACTCAGAATGTGATTAATGTGATTTCAGGTGGTTAAATTGCATTAAAGTGATAGTTATTGTCTTTAATCTATTAAAGTAACACCTTTTGTACAAGTGGATAAAAGAGCTGGAGAGAACACAGGAAAGCATTCCGTTTGTGTGCCACACGCACATTGTGGGGCTTCACACATTTGCACTTGTCAAGCTTCTGACTCAGCAGTACAGATGTGAGGCGGGGAGGTAACAATATTATGTCTCATAACACAATGTCACATCAGGGTGGCAGTGTAATCAAAAATGCCTGTTTGCCTTTCATTACAGTCAAATGAGAGATTAAAACAAAAAAACAAGGGGGTGGAAGGAGGGGAGGGAGCTGAGGACATTAGGCAGAGCAATAATAGAGAGTAATAACCACAGGGGTAAGATGAGAGCTTTATATGAAAAATAAGACATTTCCTTTATTCTGTAACATCACGTTTGTGTCCTGTATCATTTTCAATATATTTGACAATGCAGTATACATGTTCATGTGGACATTGTGTTGTTGTTGCTTAATTGGCATTTATACTTATATGACACGAAACTGTATTGTTTTCTACAAAGACATCATAATAGGGCACGAATGGTGTAGCAGCAAAAAAAGAGTGTTAAGTTTTTCTTTATACATAGTCTACAATAGTACAACGTGTTTGCAGAGAAGGGATTCATTGCAAAGTACAGCTGAAATGAAGTTACAAATACATTTCTAATATATGCTGTACACCATACACAAGGTCATGGCTGAGTATAAGTGATAATAAAATCTTACATAGATAGTAAAGGGTCACTAGGCTACTTCTAGGCCAGCTGCTAGACACTGGAGACGAGAACAGGGCAACCTCTACATGTAGACTGTCTGGATACAAAGCACACTGATGCTTGATACTCACAAGAGCAGCACAATTGACTAGGATATTCATATATTCAAGCCTTATATCTTTAAGAGTTGTGACGTAGAATAAGTCATCTCAACAGTCATCTCAGTGCCACAACTCTTTTTTTGTTGAATGTCTTTAACATATCATGCATTTCTGCAAGAGCTGGGTTTTGACTGTCTAAGTCCATACATTCTCCTTCAGTTCTACCCTCAACAGAAGTTTTTGTTGTAATTTTCTCACTGTGGCCAAATACACATGCGTTTTGTGATATTAAGGTTTATAGCTTCCCAAAACATTTGTTTTATTCTTCTTATTTATTTATTTATTGTCATGACTGTATGGTAAATATGCCTGATGACAACTTGCAGATTAAAAAGTTGCCTTAAATAAGAGAATAAAATTATTGAGTGCATGATGTTAGCCTGGTTAGCCGTTTCCCTCTTTACAGTCTTTTTCCAAAGCTCAGCAAGTTAGCTGCTGGCTTCACTTTCATATTTAACATATATGTATGTATATACTGTATGCCATACAAATGACAGATATATCAGTCTTCTCATTTGACTCTCAGAAAGAATGCAGATAAGGGCATATTCCAAAATGAAAACCATTACTTTAAAGCCAAGAATGGGCATCAATCGTTTGAGGTTACAAAGGCTTTGGGAAACAATCTTCGCTTCAACATTATCACAGTGTCACAGGGTATATACTCAAACTGCCAGATCAGCTCTTTTCTTCTGAGAAGGCCTTCTTTCAGATAACTAAAATCATAAATCTCCTATAGGTTCCTCCAAACCAGAGATTATCACTGCAAGATCACACCACTGGAGACTGTGCTTATTGCTTAGTGTAAATAAAAATATCATTATCTTTAAAAAGATTTAATACAGAGACAGTAACAACAGTGCTCTAATACTTGGTCAATAATATGTTATGATATAGAGGTAGTGATTGAAGCATTGATTGACAGTAATAACAAACACTGAACTATGAATTTGAGCATGGAAAAATAATCTCATCACAGGAGAGCATAAATACAGAGCTTATCACACCAGCTCCCTGAAACAAAGTCTTGCTTCACAACTGACACACAAATAATTCAGACTCTGGACACCACTCTATTTCTGGGTTGACTATCGTTAATCAGCAGGATGACATGAATCCTATGGGTAAAGTATGGACATGCGTCATGGAGATTCAAAGCTACTTTTTCTCATGAAGCTAGGATGTCACTAGTCAAATTCACCATGGGACCAAGCTCTGAATGCTTGTCACAAAATGGTCACCATCATTTCTAAACCAGCACAGTTCAAATCCAAGTTGCCCCCAGCAGCAAACTGACCATGAACCAGTGTGGAGTTAAACCATGGGATTCAGTCTGAATATAAACAAGTTATGTTCCAAATGAATAACACACATGAATAACCTGGCTCAAACATGTAACAACGACAGCTATGTTTTCCTTTCACAGCACTGGGTATTGCTATTTGCTTGGTTTCTGTGGACAGCACTGGCCTACTGATTGTTTGAAATACACATTATAATGTATATAATCTCCCATTTGTGTCCCATGTGAGCCCTCTCTGTTTAAATTCTATACATTTGGGTATCAGTTTGGATGCTCAGTGTGTTCATAGCCGGCCACCCAGTGCGACTCTTTATGCAGATGGATTAAGGATGAATAAAAACAAAACAAAGACACATTCTGCAATATAGAATATCTTTTCAATCAGCTATACAGAATTATAATAAAAATAGGTACATAACACAATATGATGGATAACACAGAAAGACCTTGCATTAAATTGCAAATATAAACAACTGACATTTATTCGCACACTTGGTGTGGCATGATCAAAAGCTTATGGCTACCTGCATTCAACATTGTGTGTGTGCCTGTGTGTGTGTGTGTGTTAGTGTGTGCCTGCAATAGCACAGAGTGATTGTGAGTCTGCATTTGCAGTGTTGTCTGTGTTCTTGGTATTATGAGTGTGAATGTTTGTGTGTGAAGCAGTGGACAGCCGCCAGGTCCTCATTATTGTCATTCTCCTCACTGCCTAAAAGGGAGGCAAATGCAGGCAAAGGCAGGCGAAGCGGCTGCTTTCAATCGAGGTGCAGAGAAAAAGATGGAGACAAAGGACCCAAATTAAACAAATGCCGGAAAGCGGCTTGGAGAGCCAGCCCATGGTCATACACTTTGAATGAGAGAGAACGGCTGCAGGGGTAACCCATCTGGGTCTTTCACAGGGAGACCACACAGATACACTCCATCCCGGCATTCATCTCAGCTATAGGTCCACACACACTGGGGTGCCAGTTCTGCATGTCCTGTGTTCTTCTGGCATGTATGAGGGTATATTCCTCCATCAATAATCTGTTCCATTGTAGTTTTCAAATCGTCTCCATAAACACTGGCCTCCACTTCAGGTCTCATTGTGTATCAACAAGCGTCAACATGTAGGACACCTCTGTAAGAACATTTACTTCATCTCTGTTGTTCTTTTATGGTATCATCACTCCTGTTCACACTGGTCTTTTGCATTTCTGCAGTGGAAAGTAACTTCTTGGTCCAATCTCCAAGCAACAGGAACACTGAAGGGTGTTCAGCCATGGGCTTATATTCATCAAGGAAGATTTTCCATGTCTTTAAAATGTCCAGAGTTTTTTCTTGCCACTATCATCCCCATACTCCTGGTGTGAATTCTGTGACTCTGCACGTCTGACTGATGGAAGTGTTACCACAGAAGCAAGGAGGTGATATTTGGCACACACATGCACACACACACATGCACACACACACACACACGCACACACACCGATTTACAGTATTTTGAGGCTGTTATGCTGCATGTGTTGCTTTACTGGAGAACTATTACAGATTCCTGCATGTGCTTCTTCTAATATTTCCTTCAGTCTGACATACTGGATGTCCATGTGATGTCTACATGAATCAGCAGGGGAAGATGAAGAGAAGGTGATGGATTGAAAAATGGATGGACACGTCAAGTCCTCATGGCATCACACCTGCAACAATAAATAATAAACTCAGAAAGGTTTTAACACAGCACAATTAACTGATTTAATGTTGTGGTAGATCAATGTATCCTGTTTTGAAGAAGATATGTTTGAACCATGAGGTGATTTTAAACATATTTTGTAGTTTCACTTTATTCTGATGCTTTATTGCTTACTTTATAGTCTTGATGTTGTGGCTGATTGGTGAATGTTGTGTGTGCATTTTACCTGCAGCGGTGAGGATTGAGTCTCCGGCCTTTCTGGATGCAGCTCTCAGGTGTAATGGTGCAGCGGCACTGACATGACGTTGCATCCAATGCCCACTTCCTTCCTCGACAAGGGCGACAACAAGGCCTCGGAGAAGGAGAGGAAGGAGAAGAGACAATGGTGGAAGGAGGTGATGGAGGAGAAGGAGATGTTGGTGGGGGCAGGGTAGGTGGAGCATGGGTCCTGGATGGAAGGTGTATAAAAGTGTTTTTAGCAGAGGTCATTGATTGAGTCATTGATTAACAGCATTCTATAGCCTAACATTAAGTCAGAAGCAGGTGAAATTGTATTTTGTTTTGTAAGCATTTGGTAATGGACAATAAAAGCAGTGGGGCATACAAAATTACAGGATGAGCCATTCTCATAATCCAGGCTCTGAAAAATGATGATCTTCTGATGTTGATAATATACCAGGCTCTGTGCCTGTCTGAATCGCACTGACACGGTGTAGCATGTGGGAGATGCATTACAAATTGGATAAAGTGTTTCCTTAGCTGCTGACAATCTTTTCGCTCTTTCTGTCCAACTCTCCCTCTCTGTTCATTACCATGGCTAATGTCACTTGCCCGTGATGGCTATAGTCACTTCCCTTTGAGGCCTTCAGTTTCTCTTCCACACATTCTGTATTTTCACTGAGTCTGAGAAAGTTGCCTCTGTCAGTTGGTCCATTAACTGGAGCTGGTTCTTCCTGAGAGCCTGCAGCCTAATGAAGTTACTTAATGAGGCGGAGAGAGGCCATCTTTGTTCAGATCCTGATGACCACGCCTGTCACTGGCATGGACAGAGGACACAGCATTTGGGGGCAAATTACACAGATTTCACCCTTGCCAAAGTTTGAATAAAGCCCGTTCTGAATGATGGATGGGTACTGAGGGACACCACACCCAAAACGAGCCATCTCTGCCCCACAAGGGTGGAAATGACTGACAGCAAAGTATTGCTGCATGCCCGTCCTTTTGGTTAGACATTTTCTTTAACCAAATGACTATGCTATCATGCAAGTTTGTTTTGTTTTTTTGTCTGCAGAACTATGCTAAAATTATGCAAGGACATGGGCCTGGTAAAAACCCAATAAACTTTGGTATGGATCTGGTTAAGGAGAGTGAGTGTGTGTGAGTGTGTGCGTGAGAGAGAGAGCAAGAGAGAGACCTTGAGTGACTGTAAGACAAATTGTCCTTCAGTAATAATGGAGACCACATAACCTAGTTTTTGCTAATCCAAACACCAAAAAGTCACACTGAGGCTGACAGTAAACTCAAGGCTTATAACTGAATGTGTGTCATGAGTATTCAACATACGCAGCTCTGACGGCTCCTCTTGTCTTCTGTCTTCTGGACTTCCTCCTCTCCGTTTTCT
Organism: Trinectes maculatus; assembly: GCA_016785345.1. Taxonomy (NCBI): domain Eukaryota; kingdom Metazoa; phylum Chordata; class Actinopteri; order Pleuronectiformes; family Achiridae; genus Trinectes; species Trinectes maculatus. Next base: position 309,202 of record JAFBJQ010000475.1, on the reverse strand, counting down.
TGGCTTTCACTGTCGGCTTCAGATGTGGCCTGAGACAACCAGACAAACATTATGTAACAGACAGATATTTGAATGGTCAGGAGTCAGACTTTTACTTTTGTATGCAACAACAAACAATAAATGAAAATGTTGATAGAATCCTGAAATGAAACCCATGTGCCACATGCCCTTATCATATGTTTAGGATTTGCGTCATTTACTGTACTTACATTTTGATTAGATACATTATTATATTCGAAGTTCATTTGCAACTTATAATTTTGTATATTTGGATTTATTTTTTACATGAGTGAAAGAGATTTGTAGAAAAGCATATTTGTCCAAATAGTTCCACTGGATTTTATTAAAATCCACACACAACTTCAAGAGTTTTTTTTTTATTTCTCCCACATGATTAGCTAAAGATTTGAAATGGTTGTAGGACTGGTGGTAGAAAATTAACTAAGTCTATTTATCCAAGAGCTGCACGTCAGTACAACTCTTATGTTCTTTTACTTTACATAAGAATTTTATTTTACTCTAAAGTCCACTCCGCTACATTTCAGTGGGGAAACATGGCACTTTACACTCAACTACATTTATCTGACAGATTTGAAAAACCCTGAAAAGATGGATATTTATTTTGGGGTCTTTTTCACATTCTGCCTTTATGAAGGTTTGTTCACTCAAACTTTTAATTCCTGTCCTGTCAGTTATTGAGCAGAATCTGTGATGGTTCCCTCAGAGCAAGTGCATATGCCAACAGCTGAAGTTTAAGATTCTCAGGCTTCAGCCTCTCTATCCCATTCTCATCTAACCCCATCTGCTCTGAACTGTATTAAACTATAGCAAATTATTGGGGTTGTATTCACCAGCTTAGTCTTGACATTATCACCAGGGCTCACTGCTCCTGCTGTTGTTGTTTTTTAAGTTCTAATTTACTATTATGGATGCATCACTCTGCTTCGTCAGTCCGTGAGAGAGCACATGGCATGGCAGATAAAATCATCACTATGGTGACAACAGGATGAGAGCCATCCCATGGGATGCTGGGAGAGAGTCACACAGATGCTAACTCGCCAAGGGACAAACACACACACATCCATTTATACCACACAGAAATAAATATTAGCACAATAAGAAAGCTCATATTAGAGTATAAACTCATGCACTCATTGAGATTCAGCACACACACACTCACTATGACTGACTTAAAAAAAAAAGCAAATATCTACACACAGATATACATTGGAATCCTTTATTTATGTCCACTTCCTAACAGGAAGCAGGGGACATAAACATTAAAGATGCAATCATATGATTGTCTGTTTGGACCTTCCAGTCTGAGGCACACAAACAAACATCAGGGACCCAACAGCATGTCTGCTAATACTGAACTAAATGTCTGCAAAGGTTTCTGTTTACGTTAAGCATGAATTTATAAACTTAACATCAGATTTTTTTTTTTACTAACAATTAAATATCATGAAAAAAACAACAGAAAAATAAAAATTCAGAAAGACAGGGACAATGAAATTAGTGCGAGAAATTGTGTTACCTTGTTGTAGATGTTGGCTGGAACTGCTCTTTTAATCTGCACACAGATAAAGTGGACATTATCAGTATAGAGGTACAGCCAGGTCAATTGCATAATGCATCTTTAGCTTTGTGCACAGATACAGAAAGTGTTTATGTGTTTATTACCTGCACTCACACTGGCTGTGCTCGACAAAGGGCAACTCAATGAGCTCATGTTTCATGAAGGAGGTCCTCATCAGCTGCACATAGATTTAAAAAGAAAAACTCAATTAAACACCAGTCATCTCTTTAACTTCTCAGGACTTGAGTATGTGCATTTGCATGGATACCTCCATGGTGAGCGTGTGTGTGAGAGAAGGCACACACTCCAGGGCCTCATCGGCACAGCAGCCACCACATCGCTTCACCGACACACAGGATGGGACAAATAAGTGGTGGGTTTCCCCTGGCAACTCCCGCCAAACCTCCACCAGGGTGTCCCGAGGCTCACATCCACTCCTTGAGTACACCTCCAACCACCGCCGTACTGGTGAACCAACACAGACGAAAATTGTGTTTTAACTTTACTCTCTCAGCACTATGAAATACGATTCTTTGCATGAACAGTGAACTTACCCTCTCTAGCTTCTCTGGATTTGGGGGAGTCTGCTGGCCGCCAGTGAGCAAGCTAAAGAGATAAATAAAAACATAGAATGAAAAGCACTGTTTGAGTAAGTTTATAATGCCATGATCAAGATGACCTGTTACCATAGCATTGCACTTGGACGAGTGGAAAAAGATCTATAGCAGTCAGTCAAAAGGCAGATAAACAAGAAATAGTGGGTATACTTTTGCTTTTGTGTATTATCAATAATCAATAAATCAATACTTTATGTGGAAAAAAAGTTTTATGCCAGTAAATCTATCTTGTGAGCATCAGAATATAATCTCTAGATTGAATTTGCTGTTAAAAACGGCTGGAGCACATTGACAAAAAGTATTTCAAAGTATTTCCTGTTAATAGTTTACACCTGGCATCTGAACACGAGCAGGTCAGTAATGTGTTGTGGATAATGAAAGGAAGAAAGTGAAAACCCTAAACTTCGATAAACAGATCCACATACATTTACTCAACAGTACCAGAGTCGGTGGGAGCAAGTCTACAGTATGACAGCTACATAAAAACACCACACTTTAGACTCTATTTTGAAGTATTTCTAGCGCAGACAGGGTTTGGACATGTGACAGAAAACTTCTTGATCCAAATTTTCAACCCCATGTGTGTCTGTGAGAGGGAACTGTCAGATGTTTGAACTAGTTGTATGTAGTACTTTTGCCATCAGTTATATCACGGAATAATGATGAAGACGTTTAGCTCTGCAGAGGAAGATAGTGAGCGAATCTGCCATTAGGTTACTTCTGAAATGTCACAGTTAGTGTGTAGCTGAGTGCAATTAGCTTTCGTTTCATATTCACCTCATGTTACCCAGGTGAACTTTACTCTAACATCCAGTTACATAGCCACCATAAGAAAATACCAATACTGGAAAGTACATTTACTCATACTTTTTCTCAGTTAAATATATAATGTTGCTTACATTTACACTTAAGACTTTATATTTGAGGAAAATACGGATATGTCAACAGATTTCTGAATCAGAATTTTCTTCTTTCATCTACACATAATAATTTACCTCATGACTCTTTGGAAACCCCTGGTCTAAGTTGCCAAACTGTAAATTAGTAAAACTTATTCCACCTCAAACAGCTTTACATGAAATTGCATTACTGTTCTTCAATTTTTAATTAGGTAAAGGATATAAATACATTTTCCTCTATTGAAAAACAAAACGTATTTATTTCCCTTTATTTTCTCTATCATAGAAAACACACACACACACACTACCATTATTTGACTTATGTGAGTTAAGACCAAGGCCACAGGAAAGGGAATGTAGACTTTGTTCAGTTGCCCCCTTTTTAACTGCTCCACCCCTCTAGACCAACCGACACACACACACACACACACACACACACACACACACACACACGCACACGCACACGCACACGCACACACACACACACACACACACACACACACACACACACACACACACACTACTTTGGCCCCACACTGATTGTTGTGAGTTAAGCTGGAACTGAGGCCATTTTGAGACTGGGAGGATGTGAGCTAAAGTGTCTTTTCTGTGTCAGTCTTTGAGACGAGGCTATGATTATCTCCTTTATGCAGCCACATCTGTGGGAAGCTCACTCTCTCTCACTCTCTCTCACACACACACACTTCCGAGTGCCAGCCCAGTGCCATCTGCACCAGTATTACTATCTGTCTACTGTCTAGCACATCAAACTCTGAACCACTCCCAGTGCACACTGTGCAGATGGGCCGTGTGTGTGTGTGTGTGTAAGAGACCTTGCCCTACAGCTACATCCAACCTCTCCCACACCCTCCTCAAGCTTCATCATTACAAGAGGAAGAGAATGAGCCCTTTTTCATGTCAGAAGCAGACAGCATGATAGCAGGGAGACTCGAGTGAGAGACAGCAGGTGGTGGCGCTTTGAGCATGGTACTGTCTGCCATGTAGTGTCTACGATGATGAATCACCAAAGCACACAGTATACTGAGGCATAAAGTCGAGGCTGGCTCCTACACCAGCTCTGAGCACTGCTTGTTCCCGATGCAAACCTCCAGACATAAATAAAAGACGAGTGCACACAGCTCTCTCCATGTATGAGCCACCGTGTGAGCCCATGCCACATCAACGTCAATTCTGATACTTGAATAGACAATAAAACATTTACTTGATCCACTGCTGTTTTTTAATCTTAGTGTATTCTGTACTATGTTCAAGCAATTTCACATAATATCAACCAAAGTAATTAAACATAATCCACAGACTAACCAGTGAAGCGGTGGTTGAATCTGTAAATGGTTAATGTTAATGCTTTACATATCTCTTTTTGGGCTGCCAAAACTCTGAAGAGAAAACTTTCATGTCTGACGGCAATAATGAAGCTACGGTTAGCGGTCTGGTAGCTTAGGTTAGCTTACGATAGTTTATCTTAGCATAGCTGAACTTATTTTAGCTAAACCCAAAGACTCATAACAAGGGCAAACATCCTCCCTAGTACTGATCACCTCAAAACATTCTGCCTCTACCTTCAAACCTTTTTTTAAAAAAAAGCCTTAATCATTCATCATTTTTACACCTATCTTATATATTTAAACAATATAAAAATGTCCACAAATTAGGTTTATAGAAGTTGGTAGGAAGCTTTTTTTACCCTAGGCAGAGCCAAGCTAGCTGTTGCCCTGTTTTCAGTCTTTATGCTAACCAGAGTGTTCCATTCAACTATTAGAACCACAAATAAGCACATTCGCCAACAGTTCAAACTATTAATATTGTCAACAAGGACAACAAACACACAAGGGATCAGTACCGTGCGTGGGCTTTACCGTCAGTAGGTTGTCTGGTGCCGTTTTGTCTCGCTTCTCCAGTGTTTGCCATAAAGTAGGTTGTGTCGCGCTGCAACGAGCAGCGGCAAACACCATGAACTCTGGTCGTGTTTGGTCTCGCGCAGACGTAGGAGACGCTCTGACGTCACAGAGCAGTAAAGCGATATCAGGTGCGGAGAGTTTTGCGAGTATGAGTACTTCCGGTATCGGAAGTATGAATAATAATAATGGCACATTAGAGACTAAAACTTAATTAGTACATAAGTAAACAATAAACTCACTATGATTACACAACACCTCTGACAAACCAACATCCAACAAAACCACTTAAGTGTTTTTTTTCTTTCCCAGGGCCTGGAGTGACAGGTGTCATTGCCCCGGGGGCTAACTTCGACATGATCCCCACCAGACCGCGTGAGTGCAAAACGGATGTTAGTCTAATTAATGCCAATCAAGTGACTGTCAACATAAAGCAGGGATAAAGCCCATAAGCTCATGGCTGTCGTGGTCATGGCTGACCATTTCAGTCATGCAGTCTCTAGGGGTCAAATGGTGACCATACATACACAACCATACCTTGGCGTGAGACGTCGGTATTCTGGTGAGCAGCAGGAACTGAAACATTCCTAGAATAACTTGAAGCATAATCCCCATTGTGCAGGAGTCCTCGAGCCACGCAAAAAAATATATGTTTTGGTCCGTTCCACAGAAGAAGAAGAAGAAGAAGAAGAAGAAGAAGAAGAAGAAATAAGGTGGTTTGTCCTTGATGTCTCAGTGTCCACGTAAAGACGCACAAACCGCGCGTTTATTCTCCGGTCTCCCTCTCTGGAAAACCTCCCATGGCGGCATCCTCAGTGTTTGGATGAGAACTTTATTTTGCTGCAATTGTCACCAAATGATCAAATCGACACCGGAAGAAATCCCCCAACAGAAATTTTAATAATTGTACTTTCTTGTGATCTCCTAATTATTATATTATACTATTATTATATACTCATCCATCCAGTAATTTAAACGCAGGGTGACAGAATAGCCTTTCCTCAGTTGTGATAATATCCCACAGTGACAGTATAACACAACAGTCTTGGCATTGATTTAGGTGACAGTTGTATAAACTTTGAGTGGTGCTCCTTTATATTTATTCAGGACGCCGTCAGTCTACTGGTCCTGATCCAGTGGATCTGGTCTGGGGGGTCCAGCGTGTCGTGACTCATCCAGCTTCCCGTTGAAACGTGCAGTTGTCATCAATCCTCTTTGTCGATGAAACAAAAAATCCCGTCATCCAGCTACAGGACGTTTATCCGCTGATGATCGGACGCTTTGGGCCGACGTGCGGCGTCACGGTGCCGCATATTCCTCTCCCCGGCTCGGTCACAGTCTCTCCACACTGTCGCTCCCACTGAAAATGTGACGTTTCCGCTCCGGGCGCATCTGCCCGTGTTTTTTTTTTATCCTCTTATAAATAAAGCTAGAATAACGTCCTCCAGTGCCACGGCAGCGCAGCTCGAGCAGAGCAGAGTGACAGTCCGCAGACAGACAGAGACAGGTCTGGAGAGGTGGGAGTCTTCATTTGTTGTTGTGATCGGTTTCCTCATTTCCTTTGCCCTTGAGACGCACGCAGTGTAACCATTGCGCTGCCAACTTTTTCCAAATGGAACAAGCGCACTGGGTACAGGTGCAACCTCCCTACTGGTCCCACTGGGAGCAGCCAGGGGCCCCCAGTGACCCCTGCAAAGTCGGGGACATTGCTGTAAATGCCACTGGGGTGACGTCCCGTTTTTTTTTCTAGTAGACGTGTTGGTTTCAGTTTGCTGATTCTTTAAACCGAAAGCTGCAAGTGGCGTTTATATACAGGTTTGACCAAATTACATGAGGGAACTGAGGAAAAACTACCAGAAAATAGTCCAGGAAAAAAAAAACGTTTTATTAATGTAATGTAATAATCAGAAAAAATTAAAATTGAAAAACCTAAATATTATGTTAACCTCGTGATAATACAATATGGAATTTGGCTTCTGCATAACAGCCAGTCTACAGTAAAGCCTGATCCTGGCTTTGATGGGGAAATATTAGATTTGCACTATAGCATTATAGCTCTGTAACTGTGTGAGCACACTGCCTCTAGGTTAATCCTCTCAGATATGACGGAACCACAACAAATAAAAACAGTGTAAAAGTCTGATTTACCTTGTTGCTGAGTAAGTCAATGATTTATTTTTCCACTCTATATCACCAAATGAACATTTTCCAAATAATAGGAGGGCCTTCATGTCTGGCACAGTGAGAGATACAGTACACAAATGCACAATTTGACACTATTTTCAAATTGATTTAAATCTATCGAAAATGATGTAAAACCGCTTTAACTGTGTACAGCCCCCTTTCTCATGAACCTTGTCTTCCATCTGTGTGTGTGTGTGTGTAGGCTTGCTGACACCAGAATCTCAGTCATTATGGTGTGTTTGGGTTATGACAGGGCACTCACACGCCACATGAGGGTGAGGGTGTCTGTATGCTATGCGGGGATAAGTTATCTCCTCCTGATGTCTCAGGACCGCTGGTGACAAGAATACAAGACTCACTTTAAGGAGAAAAAAGGCAATGTACAGTTTCCTGTGAGTCACATATACGGTACGGCTAGGACTCCATAAGTTCAGACTATATTTGTATATGTACCAGTGAGATCTGAGGTGAGTATTTGACCAATGAGATAATGGAAATTAACGTTTGAATTCTAAAGTAAAGCCAATAATCATCTCCAAAGGGTTTTCTTAATGCTGCCAATTCTAGGAAATCAGTTGCACTATGGAGAGGCGGATCCGATTTTTTTTTTACAAACAGTGCTGTCACACAAAATCAAAGTGTGTGGGAGATAAAACCAAAAGGAAGTAATGATTGATCAGAAAAGGTTGATTTTTTAATCATTTCTCACTGACACGACCACAGGGAACAAATGAGGCAAGCAAAAAGACATTTAAGATCTAAAAACTAAAAAGGCAAAACACGTTTCTGCCGTGGAGGCTGAAGTAAACAGCCAACTTTACATTCAATTTGCACATTTTTATGGAGTCAATAACAATAATCATTCAAATTAAAATATGTCAAGTCATACCGACCATTTCATTCATGGATTCATCTCCAAACAAGTTTTTTTTAAAAAGTCAGCTGGGAATAAAAAAAAAAATCAAAAACTATTATTTTAAATAGACCCCATGGCAGGTCATGTTTCCGCCACACTACCTGAAAAAAAATTAATGATGACTGTAACAGAATGAGGTGTTTAAAACTGTGTGCTTTTATGTGTAACTCAATACATGATTATAATTATACCAGTCTCTTTCTGTACCAAGATGCATAGTGACATTTCTGAACAGAAGAAGCTTGAGGTAAAGATGCTGCCAACTACAAATGGTCCAATACAGCATCTTGTTCAGAAATCTAGACAGTGGAGACCAAATGCAATTCCACCACGTCATTACCAGGTTCCCCCATTTCTTAATGGAGACAAAATACAGGTATTTTAAAGTTTACATGTTTAAATTAGCCAGAAAGAATCGTAAAACTAGTAGAACTACATTCAGTTCCAGCAGCAGACTCTCCTACTTGACCCCTCCACCGTACTTCTCCAGGAGTTCGGCATGTTTCTGTCGCAATATTTCCATCTGTTTCTTAAAACCGTTGATCCTGAGGAAAAGCACAGAAGGTACCTTCAGCTTTACATTCAAGCATCACAAAACTGAAAACAAATCTAGTTATCCAGTTATAGAAGAACACACTGTTAGGACTCACCTGGCCCTCTCTTTGGAATCATTATAGATTTTTGTGATCACTCTGTCTTTCTCATCCATGTACTCGGTGTGAATTTGTTTCAGTTTACTGAAAGAGACAAGGAAGCATGTGTTACGACATAATTAAAAGAATAACTTAAAAAAAAGAAAGAAACTCAGCCCGCACTCCATGGACTCGGTTGTATTTATGAGTTTGTACAGCTGTTAAAACAGCTCTTCTGTCCAAAGTAGTGAATCTCCGCAAACACAAGTGGCACAAAGTCACCGTGAAAACAAATACGGCGACAGAAACCCTGGGGTTGTGTCAAGACACACTGCATTAAGTCAGGTTCACAAACAATCTTATTCATCTGGATGTGAATTTACAGCCAGGAAGACTCAAGAGGGCAATGAGAGGAAACTGTCAAAGTTTGACTTGGGCGTTGGGAACATGGTAGAGCAGTGTCTCCTTTGTGTGCATCTATTACCGTTTACCACACCTCTTTGTACACTGTGTGCAGCTGAGTGGGGCTGATATGAAATGAAGGGGACACTGACACACACACACACCCACAAACAAATGCATGCACACACAGGAATGTCACAGTTCAGCAGTCTAACATCGGCTGTCTACACAGAAACAAAGAAACCCTGTGCCTTTCCAAACACTCACCCAGAGTCACGTCAAACAGAGGGAACATTTCCAAATTTCCATGGTGACATTATTTGACATTTTGCATTTATTATTCTAATAAAATGTCTTCTTTATTAAACAAATATCATGAAAGTGAATGACTAATGCTTTTAATTCCACTATTTTCAGATACAGCAGAATGTGTACAGTTTGTACCTGAAAAGCAACGTGTGGACAACTATGCTGAACAACATAGTTAAGATGCAGTAGCCTGCCAGGCGGAGGTTCTGCTTCCTCATCCTCTTCTGTCGCTCCTCTGACATCATCTCAGCTGCATGAGACTGATAAATCTGCTCCCAGTACTGACTGTTGTCCTGAGTGTTTGCTCTTATGGTGGTGAGGAGGTTGAAGAGAGATCACGATTAGTGACATTAAATAAAAAAGATTGAAAGACGGATGTTAAAAGCAGTCTGGCCAGAAGGACTTACATGTAATTTTATCGCATGCACATACTTGCATTTTACTACTTGCTGTGTAACCATAGTTTATAATAAAAGCAAGTGTGCTACAGTGAATCCAAGCTACATGGGCATACTCTTCAAATATATTATATGTATTATTTATAATACTTATAATTATATATCCTCTGGATTAGAGTTGAAAACAACATCAAATTTCTCCCCACAATCTGCAATGTTGGCATGTGGAGGAGGGTTCAAATAAAGAACAAGCCCAAACTGACAGATAGTGCGTATCGTTACCTGGCTTTGTAGACGGTGTAACTAGAACTAGATGTAAAGGCCTGGCCCCCAGTGTAGCCGTGTCTGATTCTGAAGTCATACTCCCTTCTGCTCTGCTCTTTGCCCAGGACTCTGTAAGCCTCATTCAGCTCCACAAACTGGTTGTGCAGCGCTGGGTTGGATGGGTCGCTGTCTGGGTGCAGCTGCAGTTAAGTGGAAATAATGGATCAGTAATATATCTCAATGGTATAGAAAGCAAACCATTTAACCAAGAAACACTCTGGTACTGGTATGAGCTTAGCAGTACACGAATACTTGCATTTATGAGACCACATTTTCTCAATATTCCTGCACATACACTCACAGCCAAGCTTTTATCTCTAATGGGTGAGTTGCCTCACCTCTCAGTTATGCCACAACGACAAGGTAAATACACATGTCTATCCTTATTTATACTGGAAGCTATGACAGGAAAATAAACAGTGAGGAAGCACACTATGGGAGCAGTGAATGTAGAAACTGTGAAAGGCTGCCCTCAAGTGGCTACACAAATGAGTTTGTAAATGCACAGTCTGTTATTAAACCTACCTTCTTAGATTTGTCAAAAAATGCTTCTTTAATTTGCTCCAAAGTGGCATCATGCTTGACACCCAGGAGACTGTAGTAGTTCACAGCCTTTCTGTGGTGAGAAAGCAAACCAAAACTGTAGAAAGCATTCAGACCTGTGCAAAGCAGAGACTTTCCAGTAACTCCGATTTAACAAAAACACACAAATTCACACAGTCTACCTTTGTGCAAAGCTTTGAGAGAACTGACGCAGTCCACTCCTGCAGCACCAAAGACAACTCTGACATAGTCGCAGCTGCGCCTCCACCTGCATAGCTGAAGATCTCTGAGGTTCCGGTCCCAGATGCCTGCAGAGACTTTAACATTAGCAGTGATAGAAATATGGACCACCACAGGAAAAACATGAAGACATTTGAAAGTAAAAATATTAAATGGACAGAATCAAGTTCATGTTGAACTTTATGTATACACATCATACAAATCTACCTTAGATGTACATAAATGTAAAAAATTAACAACGGGTGAGTGGAAATCCTGGATTATGTCCAACATATCTTTAGTACAATTTTGGCTGCTGAAACAAAAACAAAACACATCTCCAGGCAAATCTACTGACCAAGAAATAATGTGTGAAAAGTGTAAGAACACCACATGGATAATACAAAAATACTCCAAAAATATTGTGATCCATATGGCAGCCTCATCATTTAGCTTAAAACACAAAGAGGTAGAAAGGCTGTTTATCTGTGTAACCACTGAAAAGTCAGAGTCAGCGCCTCATCTCCAACAATAACATACCAACACATGACCTGTCATTCATTTCGACACCAGGCAGTTTAATTAAAATCTAACACATCACTTTCAGTAGCCACGTTGACAGTCACAGACCCACCACTGGCTTTATACACAAACACAAAGCAAGCAGAATGTCAAGAGTCTCCAGCAAGAACGTTTTGTAATACACCCCAGACAACCAAACCGGGAAGCTAGTGGTCATTAGCATTTAGTCACCCTGTGTTAGCGTGTTAGCGATGAACTCACTGAACTAGACGCATTCTGCTAAAGATAATGGTCCAACATGATATCATAATTAAAAACAACTTTTAATCAAGTTTAAAAGCAGCATGTAAAAGAAGAAGCGTGTCATACCAGCAGGACTTTGTGTAATACACAGGGCAGAGACGTTGTGGTGTTGCATAAACACAACACAGCAAGCTAACTAAAACTAAACCGGAAAACGGAGAACATTCTTTCAAAATAAAGTCAGGAACGTTTAACAGTTTAATATTTTATAGTAAAGCTTCTTTTCCCTCTGATGTGATTTAATGGCGAATTGCCGACGAAATTAATTTCACATTAGTCAATATGCATATGATGTGAATAATGGAGGGGGGGGTACAGATACAGTGTCATTAACACGATTCAAATTCTTTATATTTGAATTAAACAAGACGGGTCTTATGATTAAATGGATCCCACACATGTAGGTGGAGGAAATTGATTATACGCTAACATAAAAACACATTTTAAATGCGTTACTAAGCGACAGCTGGGACAAAGATTGTATTTGTGGAATATTTGCTTCTCATGCTGCGAATGCGTCTTCTGACACTGCAGTTCGACCTCTTCGCCACTAGGTGGTAATAATTCTTGACACGTTCTGCAGTGAGTCGGTAAAGAGGAAGAACGCTCAGCTGTGTGACGTACACACTGACCCACAGGAAGGTAAGAGACGCAGTGATGTTTTACCTGTTATGTGTGAACCTGGCAGGTTATGATACAGAGTCGTGAGGCTGGCGACAGTAAGGTTATACACAATAATCTGCGTGTGTGTTTCTCTGATTGTGTTCAGCTTTATGATGCTTTCAAAGTTTGGTGATGAAGTTAGCAGTTATCTGTCGCCCTGAAGTCAAATGGTTCTCTTTTCACTATTGTTTCAGTAAACCGAAAAGTTAAGAAAATAGACTGCTGTGTGAATATCTGCAGTGAAAACACAGGCTGCTGCCCTGTGGGTTCAACTTTACAAGTTGTCTCTGAAGTCGTTTTCAGCCTTTGTTTCGCTTCCTTTATTTACACAATGGTATGTAAACACTTCCCATTTAGCCAGGCAGTTAAAAGCAATACATTTATGAACACTAGCACATACAAAAATAAAACACAAACATATAAAAGGTAATTTTCATATGGCATGTGTCCATACCATATTTATCCATAGTGGAAGGGCAGCAACAAATAAGAGAAAATAAGAGAAAATTATCCTATATTTGTCAAAGTAGCCTTACAGCACAAATAATGAAATTTAAATATATATGTATGTGTATTTAAAGTCTACAGATTATAAGGATTATAATGATGTTTTAGCGGTTTGCCAGAGGGATCATTCCAAACCAAAGACTGATCATCCACCGTGAGAGATAATGGACCCTGAGGTGTCAGTGCTGCTGCACTGTGCAGACTGGAGGGGGCTGCTGCAGTCTCAAGTCGTGGTGGAGCTTTCTGAAAGGTAGCAACGAAAAACACATTACAACACTAAGTTATTATACAGTATAGTATAGTATAGTATAGTATAGTATAGTATAGTATTATCTTATCTGCTGATTACTTTGGTGATTCATTAAAAGGTTATATTCCTACAGCCCAGGGTGACATGAACGAAATGTTATTGTTGCAACCATATTTTTGTGTCTGTTGCCTCCTTTTCCTTTCTTTAGATTTAACAGGCAGACAGATCAGGCTCTAGACTGTCACATAGAGGAGGTGTGGGCTGAGCGAATGTCCAAGGAGCCGTGGCTTTTCAACGGGGCCAAATTCAGACTACACTCTTACTGCTTCACATCTGCAAAGTATCCCTCATCATTATGTACTTCTCCTTCACATGCAGCATGCACTCATTCCTCTGAAGTACAGTCCTTAGCGTATGATGCTACTCAGAAGAGTATGGACCTCAGGACCAAGTCTGTAAATCAGACAAAAAATGTTCAGTGTGTCACCCAACAGACAAATCAAACAAGAGCTGGTCTCCAAGACACTGGGCCACTCCTCACACTGAGACTCGGCCTTACGTGTTATAAGGACTATCTGGGGACCAATTGGTCGTGTCAGGTGGCAGAGCTCTGTCAGCGAGGAGGAGCGGAGTTTGGTGATCCTCTGGCGCTGCTGGCTCAGCCTCTGGGTGTGGGCGCTGTCCTGTGTACAGATGACGGACAGGTGGTGTTGATCAGGAGGAGCCAGAAGGTGGCAGAGGCCGGGGGGCTCCTGGACATCCCTGGAGGTCATCCAGAGCCACAGGTAAAGTGAAATGAATTAATAAAATTAGTATCAGTAATGTGCTTGTGTGTCGCTTACATCATCGCTGCTCTCTTCAGGTGGTGTGTGAGAAACTGGGCCACGCAGCGTCTGACACGATCAGTATGGTCATCATGCAGCAGAGGCCAGAGGTTGTCGTCTCAGAGCTGTTTGCGTCCGTTCATGCTGAGATCAGAGATGAAGTGGGTTTGTCTGTAAACATCTATAGTGTGTTGTTATCTTGTTAATTCATTATTGTGATTTTTTTTAAAGAATTCATTGTTTTTCCTCTGTCCATCTACAGGTGAATGTTCCTCTGAGCTGCCTCGGAGACCCAGTCCTGATGGGCATCGCTCTGAATCACACCAGCTCTGGACGACCAAGCGCTGAGTTCTATGTCAGGTACTCATGTTCCCCCCCAAAGCAGCGTTTCCTCAGTGAGAAGCTGCAAACAGTTACAAGTGAGGAATGAAAACACTATTCTGTCACTGTCAGATAACAATTACAGTTACAGATAAACCAAAAGTCAGCCAATAAAATGATAATAAAATGTAGAACCTGTGTGTTCTGAACCTATCTGTGTTCTTAGTTGCTCACTGACATCTGATGAAGTCAGAAAGTTGTACTGGAAAGGCGGAGCAGAGGCCAGTGAGTCCACAGACGTTGTTTTCCTCAGCAGAGAAGTGAGTAACAGTTACAGATGTGTAATTGTTCAGGGAGCTATGAGAAAAACTAGTTTGACAAGATTTTGTTGTAAACATTGTGTTCATTTGCGTATGTTGTAATAGGAGGTGTTGCAGCTGGACATTAACAGCTCTCTGTGGTCAGAGCTGTGTCCTTCAGCCAAAGGAGCTGTGCTTCTTTACCAGACAGTGAAACCTGATGGACAGTGAGACACGAGAAGACGACTCGACACCCAAAAAAACCCAAACAAACAAACAAACAAAAAAAATGTACTGACACAAACCTTTTCATCCAACTTCAGGGATTTATTTACTTTGGATAAAATGTTGCAAAAATACAGTTCTCATCCTTTTACACTGTACAGCACAATATATAAAATTACCAGATTTTGGAGTCAAAATTCTTAAATACTAAAACACTGATTGGCATTGCTAAAATCACAAGATATAAGCTATAGTTAGCATTTTATTAAATTAAAAGACGAGTTTTTGTCCTTGTAAACAAAGGGAATGCAGCAGCATCGGTTTCTTCACCAGTAATCTTCATAACTGACGTAACCAGTGTTTTTGTTGGAGTTGTAGTTCTGGCTCCGATAAGCCATGTTCCACTAAAATAACACAAATGTGATTTTGTTTATGCAGTGAAATCAACTTATGCTGGTGGTTGTATCACAACGTTGAGAATGGGATCAAGAGGTCTGTAGAGTAGCTACATGCTATATTTCACCTAACAGTTACAACAATGTGAACCAGATCACGACCAGACATAGCTAGGTGTACCTAATAAACTCACAGTTCAGTAAAGAAAGTCATTCAAAAGAAATGCAAATTAATCTCATCTTTATATCTGATTTATCAGTTACTTACACTGACTGGTCTGTCTAACTGTCAATCAACACATCACTAGCCCTTGTCCCTTGTCCTGAATCTTTCTAAAGAAACCTTTTTTGTTGTTGTGTAAGAATCCAAAATTGCACTGTACTTACATATCTTGGGTGCTGGCTCCATTGCTGCATGTTGAGTCTGGGTACACTGGGGTCTAGAAAGACAGCAATGAAAATTCACTCAATATAATTTTAAAAGGTAGAGACTTTCAAAACATTTTTCATGAAGTTAACATTGTTCCTGCTGACCATATATCCCAGTCCAGTGGATCCTGTGGGATGGTGGAGGGCCATGAGGGAGGGGTCTTTTCTTGGGAAGTCGGGGTTTCTTCTTTTCCTGTTTAGGGATGGGGGGCAGCAGTCTGCGAGCCCCGTCTTTATACTCCTGCAGGAGTGTCTGTGCTTGATCCCCAGGCAGCTCAGCGTAGTGCAGCTCATCCAGCAGGTCGGCCTGCTCCTCTGGAAGACTGCAGCTAACTGAAATCAAATATGAAAACAATTTATATAGATTATGTGCATGTAACACTCTTTTTATGACTCAGAGGATCCAGCCTGTGGTGACATTTCAAACACTTGAAGCCTGGTTTGAGATCACTGCACTGGTTCCCGCTGTTTCAGTGATTCAAATAAAATAATAAATGAACAATAAAATACATCACATACTGTACAAGGAATTTGCTTTGGGGTGGTGGAGAGTGTTTTTGTTTGTTGCCCAGCTACGGACCAAATGATAAAAAAATAAACAGAGTCATCTGTTTCACTCCCCGAGAAGGAGGGCAACAGAACAGAAACGTTCCTATACCTAATAGAAATGCCTTTAGGATTGATGGCCAACAGCAGATTAAGCCTCTTTACGATGTTTGTCTAAATTGGCAATTGGTTTTATGATCTCATTAATCATAAAACATGCAGAAGTCAGACCTTTCAGTTTGAGCAGGGCAGTTTCTGGGATCTGCTCCCCGAAATTCGTCTGGCGTAGCAACAGTCGTCTTTTCCACTCGTCTTCATGTGGAAAAATGACCACCACTCGCCTCCTGAAGCCTGTGAACAGCTGCAGCTTGTGACGGCGTGCCGAGAAGAGGATGTTGCACTAAGGAGAGTAAGATTACAAACGCCCCAATCAGACCAAGTATTAATATCCATCCTGAGAGATGCACGTTTCTGTGGTCATCAAACTGCTTAGTTAAAGTCTACAGTCATTGCAACTGAACTAAACATTCACTTCAAAACTGTCTCATGTTCAGAAGCGAATGGGTACCTGGTCCAGGATGTAGTTGCCAGGAGTCTGAGCAGCTATTTTGATTAAATAAGTCAGACATTGTGAGGCCTGCTGCAATCTGCTTTCCCTCCGTCCACCACTCTACACAAACACACACAGAATTTTGGATCATCTGTTGAAAAGCTCAACATCATCTTTAAATGCAAGTATAAAACAGGAGAGTCAAAACTGGAGGTTTGACTGACCATCATACATGTGAGCAGCTCCTGTGTGCCCAGCAGCCTGTATTGTTTCTCTGGATGCTGCTTCATGTGAGTCCTGGCCCAGTGGGTCTTCCCAGAACCAGGAAGACCAACCATCAACAATGTCTGGAGGTAGAGGAATAAATAATGAGAGTAGGAGCTCCAAAGACAGCAGCAGTTGAACTGGTTAATATGTACGTATGTTTTAACGATGTCTCTCACCTCACATTGTGCTTTAGAAGAAGCGGCTGATGAAGAGAGCACTCTCTGCCCTGCAGGGAGCGCTGCCAGTGGCGTAAACCCTGGAGGGCTCGGGTACCAGGGAGGTGACATGGGGTCCAGGAGAAATCTGACTGAATAGCTCTTACAGAGGATGTGAGGGAACAGAGGGCGGCCCTGCAGCACAGAGGGCCTTAGAGAATAGGCCACACCCATGAAACAACCATTCTTATGGAAAGAGAGCTGAACAGCGCTGTCTGTGGAGAAAGACTGTGGGTATGCAAGAATAAATACAACATACAAATACATAGCTGCGATTAGACAAACTTCATATTAAACCTAGATCTCAGAGAATATAAAGAGCATAAAAACTGAGAGGGAAGGTGTAACTCACAGCGTAACAGCCAATGATATCCCCTTCTGAGAAAGGTTCTCCAAACTCCTCTTCTTTTCCTCCTGACACTTTTTTACTGCGCCCATCATAAGCAAACGAGAGCTCCTCCTCACCTGGTGTGCGACACATAAAAAACAACACAAAAGCTTAAGCATATTACTGTTTAACAGAAGAATAAATACAATTTTATGATCTCGATACTGTTAAAGTAAAATCATAGGTTAGGATAAACTGATGATTAAGCTAATCGTTACCCAGCAGCAGAGAAGTGCCAGCCACTGACCAGCCCACTCTCACACCGTAGGGCTCGGGGTCCTCTTCTTCCTCCAGCTGGGTAGACAACAGCTTCTTTTCCAGTCTCACCTCAAAGCCCACCCTGCCCTCCAGGACCCCATGGGTGAGCCTGGAGCCTGACCACAGTGCCGGAAACTGAGCCCAGAACCGTGGTTGGCCACACGATCCATCAGAAACCACCTCAAAGTGGAGGTGACTATTACCTGTGGTAACAACAGAGGTAACAACAGAGGAAGATTCAGCTAAGTTTGTATTTCTTTTTTTCTTAGATTTTTTTTTCTCCACGGGTGTAGAGGTAGGCAATGAATGATGATGATGTTGTCCAAAGACTCACATGGATCTAGGCGAACATTATGTTTCTCATGATCCTCTGTCTCCTCCCAGTCCGCTGGAGGCTGTGGGGATTTGGCTCTGGTTGAGAAGAGAGATAAATTGAAACACATGTTTCTTTATATTAAACATCTATAAAACATCTAAACCACTATCCTAACATAAATATATATTCCCACTTAAATCAAAACACAAAACCACCAATAAAACTATTTGACATTCACAACAAACATATATTGGCTCATGCTTTCTTCTGCTTGCTGCACTTTGCATTAACTGGTTAATTTACAAAAAAAAATCCTGACATGACTGTTGATAGCGTCCTCAATTGTTTCTCACACTACTCCTCACCTCTGTCCAGGACGCGTTACCTTTTGTATCGTATCTCCTCTTTAAACTCGTAGAAAGCTCTTCCCCTGCCCTGCAGAGCTTCCCCGTCTCTGGGTCTGTCCCTCGCGGACTCAGAGACAAACTCAGAGCCGGGCTGTTGTGTTGTTGAACCGGCGTCAGTCTCAGTCTGCGTACCGCTCTCTGTGTACTCTCTGGTGCGACACGGCGCAGGTATATCTGACTTCACTGGCTCAGATGAAGACGGAGCGCAGAGCTCCTCGGTCTCCAGCGGCGATGGAGTTACCTGTAAGTTGTCGTGTTGTAGTTTCACCTGTATGTCGCTGTGTGTCCAACTCTGTCCTCCCTGTAAAGCAGACCACAGCCTCTCTACCAGCTCAGCCTTCAGCCCTCCACTGTCCAACCCAACTTCTTTAAGTCTGGACCGCAGCTCCGCCACTTTTAACTTTTTAATATCAGTTAGCTTCATTGTTGACATGTACGGAAACTTCGCTGTTTTCTTATTTAAGGCTTTCAGGTGAAAACATGAGCAAACCCCTACTATCTGTTGACAAAATCAAGGGTTTGGATAAACATTAGTTTGATATGGTGCCCCAGCTTGTGATTGGCTCTCCGCTTCTTCGCGCTTGTAATTACAGTAAAAATTAACGCTCGCTCCGCCCTTTGCTTCCTCAAGTGGCAGTAAGAGATATTACACCTGATGTTTTTATTTGTGTTTATCTTTAGAGAGGAAGATAGCTTTATTTGTCATTGTCATTTAGTCCCTGCTAATAAACCATCGCACACATCATGTGGAGCAGTGGAGCCATGCAAGGTGCCTGGGGAGTAATTCTGGGCTTAAGAGCCTTACTCAAGGACCAAGTGGGGTTTGAACCTGCAACCCCTCTACCCTCTTGGTTTGCCACCACTCCTCCCTTGTGTTACAGGAATTTTTAATACATTCATGTAAAGATAGTATTTATAAATATGTCTAAAGAGTGAATGCACTGCTCTAAACCTCTATTCTGTTCGCTTGACTGTTTCTATTAAAGTCAAATTAAAATAACTGAGTATGTAAGTTAAGAGATTTTTTCATGAGGCTTTTATTCAATAAAAAAGACAAATGCAAAAACATCAACATGAATAAACACAAACTGGTATAAGAGCTAAAAAGCAAGACCTCTGTCAGTCATAATTTTAAAACATTGTATGTTACAATTCATTACAAATTATTATTCTGCCTAGTCTCTGTTTAACTCAGATTTTTCTGCTCCGCTGTCTGTGTGTCATTACAACCGCTTTGGTCAAAGATAAAGATGTTGAAAAACAACTTTGACTAGTTGATAAAAACTCAGCAAATACAGTTAATTCTTTCCTGTCTGCTGAGCTTTTAGGGCTCCACACAAATCTCTCCCTCACTATATTCGACAGACTCGACATGAGGAGGATCTGACTGCTTCAACACCCTGAGAGCAGCTGCGTCTACACAAACAGCATCATAATGAAAATCATCACATGAAGAGAGAGTCAGCAGTTTGTTTTCTGTTACGCAACAGAACAGTCAGGTCATGCTCACACAGTGAGCCTGATTCATATTCACAGTGGCTTAGTCACACTCACCACATGCTTCAAAATACAGGGACCTCAGTGCTTCATCTGAATATTTCACAGGTCAGAATGCAGAACTTTTATCAACCATGCATCTTAAACATAATGAAAACACATGTTAGCATAGACCAATCTGGTGTCCTGCTGTGTCATCAAATCCTGATTAACTCGAGAACACATCACTATAAGATGAGGTGTTCTTGAGTTGGACAGAGTAGTGAAATTAAAGTGATGTTGTCCCTGCTTAAATCTCATATGATTATATAATACAGCCTGGTGCATACTGTATTTTGAGGCCTATACTGAAACTAAATTCCAGACTTTTAAAAATCAGCCTGTTACACATAAATTATTTCCATTGACATGCATCATGAGAACATTCTTCATGGTGATTCCTGAAATTTGATTATAAAAGTATTTCCACTTGTTTTAAAGTTGAAATATTAACTTTTAATTGCTATGCATTTCTTTGTTGACTATCAGCTGATACTTACTCAAGATAAGTGCTCTATCAATTAACCACATTTAAAACATTAATACTGTACATGCAATGATAAAACCTAAAGCATGGATATTATCAATAGATGTCATGGAGAAACCTCTTACTTCACTATCTCTTTGACTCTGATTTATACCAAGATGGTGGGTGTTGCTGGAGGAAGTGGAGGTGAAGGGGAGCTGCCGTCTGATAGACTGTGTTCCAGGAGCAGCTCCTTTTCTCGGAGAAGACAAGGTCCGCTGATGTGCTGGCTGTGTGAGTGGTAGAGCCGCAGGAAAGCCAGGATAGACTGAGCCAGCCACAGAGCCGTCACACACCACAGAGAAGCCTGAGGACAGAACATGTGACTGAGTCAATCTTTCAGTTAAATGACACAAAGACGGCTTCAAAATAACCTAAAGAACTACTTTATGCGCATAGCGAGTAAAGGCAGGGACAACTGGCGCTTTTCTAAACCGTCCAGTTAAATCTGATGTTTTGCTCATCAGACAGATTTTCCATCAACAGTTTTTCTATTTTCCTTGTTATTTTCTACCTTCTTGTTCTTTCTCTAATTCATAACCACTAAAAGTATATTTATTTTATAACAGAATCCATGTGTCTTCTCACATAGTGCAGACCTACTCATCACGAACAGAATAAAACATGATATCAAAACAATGAATTCAAACATTGTGTCTCAGCATTTTACAACTATTTACAGTATAACAGAAAACTTCTCAACTTCTTGTCTGGTCTAGATGGGAGCATCTATTTTCTATCTACTACATGTGTGTTATGTGGAACTGTAACCACTCCTACCTGTGCCAGATTGAGCTCTGTGTAGAAGGAAGAGGTGTCCACATCCAGGTAAAGTGGAACAGACTGGGACTCTGCACAACTACAAAGATACAATTGGTTTACACATATTAATAAACAGAAACTGTTTTGATAGATTTCTAATTGATGAATAGATTTAATAACTTACAAATTTATCATCAGTAATAGTGACATAGTATACATAGTTACATTCAGACTGATAATAGCCTTTTGCATCACCGAATCACTCCTTTACTAAACAGACAGTGTGATGATCCACCAGAATGTCATCAAAGTGCTTTAAAACCAGACTACTAACCTGTACGGCTGTTTGTTGTTGTCAGTCACTGTGCTGCACCACGAGACCAGACCCAGAGACAAGATGACACTGGCTCCACCAGCCAGGAAGAGCACACACACACTCAGCAGCACAGTCAGGAAGGACGAAAACAGGGTGCTGAGCACAAACAGTACGGTGCACGCATTAGACATACTCTTCTTACCTTTTGATAAAAAGTCACTCATGGTATTTCCATTATGAGCTACACTATATCCCACTGATATACTACTCCTGCAGCAATTGTTTTACTACTTATTACCATATTACTTCAAGCCTTGCTATGTAGTATGTTACTGCTGCTTTAGCAGAGCACGAATTAGATCAGTAATACAATTATCATATCAGAAATCCTAACTGCAGAATGTTACAACTATTATTACTATGCGTATGTCAGTGATGGACGAGTTATACTAGTAGTAATTAAAATTCCTTGATTCAAAGGAAAGGTCCTGCGTTCAAAGTCCTACTGTAGAAAAAAAGGGGGCCCTTACAGCACCATACAGCTGTAGTTGGTTTGACATGGAATTGTATTTTGTTTATTTGCAAGTCAGTCCCCTGGAGGGGCCAAACGGTCACAAGACAGACCTGAGTGGTGGTGGCAGCTATGATGATCAATGGAAAAGCAAACAAGAGGAAATAAAGCTCTGATCTGCTCTACCTTTCTCTTTATTTGTTCAAAACACTGAATAATTGTACGGGCCATGAGCAGTTATTAAGGAGACCAGGGTCACCCAATGGGAAATCTACTTTTAGAAAGGGCTGTTTATATTGAAGTTGTCTCCACGTGACACAAACCAAAAGCCACTGTTTAAATCATTCTGTAATATAAAGTGTGAGTATATAATTTATAGTAAACAAAACAGCTCAGTGGTGTGGAGCAGTCGAGTATATGTACCTCTATGTGTGTGTGTGCACGCGCGCCTGTGTGTCTGGCTGTGTGTGTGTTGTGACAGAGGACTCACTCGTCATGTCTTCCGTGCAGATAAAAGAGACACCTCCAGCCCTGCGCTGCACCGTACAGCACCGTGAATATACCGACAAACGTGGAGAACTGGCAGGCGGCCAGCGGGCCCCACTGCTGCAGCACCAGGCGAGGGGCGTCTCCGGGCGGCTCCTCCGTCCTCCAGTAGCCGCTGGAGAAGAGCGCGCAGCGGCCTTTGAAAGCGGAGCCGTTCAGAGCCATGGGGACGACGACTAGCAAACCTGCTACTATGGACAGGCCGTGAACCGCGCAGTGGGCTAACAGCAGCCGCCGGTCCAGCTCCATGACACAAACCCAACACAACTAACCCGTCGAAAACAAAAAAACACACGTTCTCACCGTGTGAGTCCTGTCAGCACATCCCCGTTTATCTCCCGGATAACTGTTCACCGCTGCTGCGTGTTGACTCGCTGACGTTAGGGCGGGGTCGACTCATCCCTCCGCATTCCGGCACAACGCAGGGGACACGGACAGAGGTATCCCTCCGCCGCGACCACCAGGAACTACAAACAGCCTCCATCATTGTTGTCAACATAAAGTTACAACCTGTGTATTTGTTTCTTCTGCTATATAACCACTCCTCTCTCATTTTATTTATTTTTTACTCCACTTTATTTATTTGATAACAAAAATGTACTGTGCAAAATACAGATTGGTAATCAGTGGTGAGGAAGCACTCAGATCCTTCAATTAAGAAAAGGTATTAACATGCAGTGAATAAATAGTCTGTTACAAGGATTCAAACCATACTTAAAAGTAGAAGTAGTAGGCTGATATTGTGTCTCTGTGGGCCTACAGGTGGGGACAATGTTTATTTAGTACATTCATTTAATACATCGATGAATACATTCATACATTTGTCATAAATTTGAGATGAGTTTGAGCAGGGAGTTAATGAATACAGTAATATCAGCCTGGATTTAATGACAGGAATCATTGAAATGTCTCCCTCATCTGTTTGAAGAGGAAACAGCAGGGCCACTGTGTTCCAGCTCTCAGCTGTTTGTCCCCACTGGGCCTCAAATACTGCTGGAGTCTGACTGCTCAGTAATGCTGGGGCCCACAGATCAGTATCTTCTGTTTACCCCTGTGTGTCATTACTCTGCTGCTTGAATGACTTTAATTTTGTGTTTATTGTTTCTCATTGCCCTAAGAGCAGTTTTTTTTTTATTTAAGTGCCAGAAATAACTAGGAACAATTCCAAAGTAATTTGCCAATTATTTTATTTTCCCCAAACCTGAAATGTTGACACAGACCTGAAGGTGCATGTGAGAAAGAGAAAACTGCTTCTTCCACCATTTATCAAAGACTCTCTTAGATTTCGGAGAGTACGGGGCGTGTGTTACAACCCCGGGCCATGAATCATGATATATTTGCTGTATAGAGGCCGGATCTGTGTGTCTGGGTGTGGGTGTGCTCTGATGAGGGTCAATGCATACACTCAGTGGCAGGTCAGCAGCACAGACGAGGTTTATTTATCAAGGTGTGCGCGTGTTTGTGTGCTTGTGTGTGTCTGTGTGTGAGTAAGCGAGAGAGAGGGGGTCGATATCCACTGCAGACTCCCGTCCCAAGGACAGTGGGACCCAGTGTTAGACAGAGTAAGGCGCTCGCCTGTTGGATAAGTACAGGTTGGATATAGCAAGGGGTAGTTAAGTGGAAAAGACTAACAGATGCTGGGGCTAGTTTACTCGGGGGGAGGGAGCCTCGCCGCAGCTCAAGCACGGGCTCTCCGACAAACGCACGCAAACACACATACACACAGTGTGAGGCTGCATTCTCACTGTGGCTTAGAAAAAACAATTTTTACGGCGATGCCTGGAGAACAGCCTGTATCTCTTTAAGCTATTTTAACAGCAGAAGCAGCTCGGATGCAAATCTCTGACTCTCTTCGGTGCAGAGAGACTTATCTTCAACATGGACTGAATTCAGTGTCAGGCCATTAAAGGCTGAGTTCACTAAAATGTCAAAAGTGGACTTTAGCACTGTAAACATCCATGTAGTATGATTCTTCTTTCTCCATGCCAGGACAGTGGCTGTGAACTTTTATTTGTTGTGTACAAATATATCTCCAGTTCAGCTGAATTTGTATGCACATATGATGCGTAATTATTATTAATAGTATATATCATTTGATGATGTAAGGACAGTTTTGATAGTTTAAGTCATAGAGGTGCAGCATGTTAACCCAAATTAACCCAATAGGTTTTGTATTAAAAAAAACTTCATTTGTAAAATAACTAGTAACCATAGTATAAATACAGCTCTAAGCATAAATATAGTATAATTCTAAACATAAATTGAAATATTTGTTTATAATATTTCTATATTCTTATTGTATTAACTTATTTACATACAGTAAATTTACTTCTGCTTTCCGTCACTGCTGCTTCATGTGGACTAATTAGTTTTACACAGAACTCGAGTGCATTATCGCGTCTAAACCACGACCATGACACACACCACAGGCAAAAAACAGATGCTGTTTCAGAAGCTGTTGAGGATTTAGAGTGTGTTTGTAGTCAGTTTTGACCAGTGAAACCTTTACTGCCAACTATGACTGCAGAAGTACCGTTGCTATAGCAACATACAGTTTAATGGCTCAGTTCATCCAGATTATAAAAACCCCACTTTGTGTTCCTTACCCTCAGTGGTTGTTGTAGCCAAACAGTTTGGGTTTTTATACGCCCAGATTTGCAGAGGGAAAATGAGTGAAAGGAATTTTGTTTGTTGTGTTTACAGCACTGACAAATTCATCGCGTCTTTTGCAGAATCATCATTTGAATAACAAACTGCAAATGAGACCTTTTGTATAAAAGTTGCAACAGCTTTTAAATGTTATTTTTCTTTCATTGCTGTGAGCATCACAATACAAAACTGAAATCAATTTAACTCCAGTCAGTATCAGTGCAGGCATAAACATCAGACACTATATCCACAACGAGACAGCAATAGAGCCATTTAATACACTACATTATGTACTGATGCAGATTAATGGTTATTTAATGTCTGAGATGTCCAGTTATACAGATGCAACACTTACTTAATCCCAATAAGGGGAATATTTTCTGTGCTATCTTGCATGACCTCACTGACCGCGTGCACACACACATTTACACACACACATACTGTACACATGCACGCAAACCACTGACATACCAGAGAGCCTATATTTAAAATGAGCTTTGGGATGTTTTTTTTTATTTTTGGCATTTAGGCATTCTATCAAAACTAGTCGAAGTGAATACTTGGGTGTGCATGAGTGTGTGAATCAGCGACACTGAGGGTAAACATAGGTACGAAAGAATATAATCATAGCATAGAATTAGCTATGAGTCAACAGGTTTTTACAATACGATAATGAATGTACATTGAGAAAATGAGCATGAGTGTGTGATTACAGAATTTCTGAGCCTGACCCAAACAGTAACAAATTTGCTAAGCCTGCAAAATACCACCTTCCAAACTTGTAGCTGTTCCAAAAGCAGCCCTATCATCCCACGTCTCATTTTCAAAGCCTCTCTTTTCTCTGTCTCTCCTCCCACCACAAATCCCAGAACCTCGAGCAACGGCGAGGGAGAGAGAGAGAGAGAGAGAGCGACGAGATGAGGGGAGCATTTAAATGTAGCGTTCCGTGAGTGGTCGGGTCGGTGTCTGGAAACCTTTCACATCCTGTTTACGCCGGGCAGATTTCAGCCCGGGACCGCAGAGAGCTGGCAGGGCCACTGCCTGGACACAGCTCCTCTCTCTCTCTCTCTCTCTCTCTCTCTCTTTCCTATCTGCTCCCTCCCTCGCCTGAAGATCTCAGTCTGCAAACCCTTTCACAACACCCCCTTCCAATCAGCACCTTTAAACCTAAAGCAAACAAGCATGTGTCTGTTTGCCCACGGCCGCCAGAACATAACCAGGGTGGAATCAAAAAAAATCCTTTTTGTGCAACAGGTAGATTAAATGTGGCCAAATTACACAACACCCCATTTGTAATATCCAGGCACTAGTTTAATACAGTTATGTGTCATATTTACAGCGTCCTGCAGCAGATGGAAAGTTCCAGAGAGGGAAGAGAAATGATCTGGTGAGTTTTCATGCCTGAAGAGAAATGGAGAAAAATCCTGATGTTTGAGTCAGGTAAAGTAAAAAAATAAAAGCTCAAAAATCTGCCCAGGGCGATCAAACAGTGAGGATGAATGAACACAGGATCCATCTGTCTGTCATTGTCTTTTCCCCTTGAGCAACTCAGTTTGTAGCTTTAGTCCTGTAATCACTCTACTTCTTCCTGCTTCCTCTGACCTCACTTCCCTCAGCGGCATTTGCAAGATTTGACGACCATGTTGGAGAGTTGCTCAACACGTGGTGTGCGGCCTATGAAGTACATGATGGTGAGGGGCTCCAGGTCCTGAGGGACGCAGCAGGGCGAGGCGGAGGCCTCAGGGTTCAGCTTGTTGTACAGGGGCAGGATCTGACCAGAGAAAAAAAGTACAGGAACTTTAAAAGCCCTGAAAACACCTTTTTTTTTTACTATAAATATTAAATGCAAACAAAATAAACGCAGTTTTTCCACAGGCATTAGTGTTTTTCCTTCGTGCACACGAACCTGCCGCTGGCGATTGCGCTTCATATTTTCCGTACATAGGTGTGTGTCTTTGATCAAACCACACCAACGCAGCCCTAAATTAAACTCTTCATAAATTAGGTCTTAGAGTGTGTTCTCAAATGTTTCAAATTAGAAATGTTGCATAAAAATACCAAATTTAGAAGACACCTCAATCAGTAAATAAATGTAGACACTTAGATAAAGTTTCATCTTTGGAACTTTTTGCGTCAATGCGTTGACCTATTTCGCTTTCGCATAGTTTCATAGTTTACAACAAAAACAGCCAGAAAGTTAAAAAGTCGGAGACGACGTAAAACCAGAGCGCTGTGGCAGTGAAACAGACACTTTGCATTGTGTAATCCGATATGTTTCGTAACAGGCCTCTGCGAGGTGACAGCCCATTTATGACAGTGAGGTTAACCATGGTGTTTCGGTACGACAAACAATGCACATTAAGCTCATTTACGAGCAAACTTCGCCCACACTTTAAGATTCTGTACATTGAAGTCTGGTTGAAAGCGAATTGCAGTTCAGTCCAAACCACAGCGTTTTACTGCAGAGAGCGAGGAGTTATGTAGATCTCTTGCCATTTCTCGCCATTTCAGAGACAGTTTGTGTTTTGACTGCAGAATCTGTTTGTAAGTGCACAGACCATTGATTTCAGTCTGGTATAATGAAGCATTAAGTACTGGAAGTCTATGATATAGAGACACTAGTGCTAAGAAGCTGATTTTTGAACTTTTTATACCTGCCTTAATAAAACAAGTCTTTAAGTGTCAAAAGGTTAATTGACACCAATGATACAATTATAAATCAGGCCCAGCAGTTAGTGTCTGGCAACACAACAGACTCCATTCAGTCTTTCCAAAAAACTGTGTAAGTCTGATTTCCAGCCATAATCACATCACTGCCCACTCACCATGTTGTAGTGGTTGTTGGCACTCCAGAGGTAAGGACAGTTGCCAGCACAGAAGTTAGCTTTGTAACCTTTGGGCTCATGGATCCACTTCCAGTTGAGGTCACGCCTGAAGTCGATGTAGAGCGAGCGCAAGCAGCAGCCCTGGTCTGAGCCACTGAGACACACAGAGAGACACACACCAAACACATTTCAACTCCCGTCCTGCTTTTCAAGGTCTGGGGAAAGGGCCCAAACTTGGGTCATGGGAAAATGATCGTGGGTCACCATTGAAGAACCGGGAATCACAAGGTAATGACTATGCAACGCTGCCAGAGTTTTCCCCTACAGCAGGAGGTAGTCTAAATAAAATACTGCATGTCTGTTGGCCTGCAGTCTAAACACAGGGTCAGTATTGTTAGTTTTGCCACATAATAGTCTACAGAAATCCACCGCCCACTGCAAGAAAGACTTCAGTGTTATAAAACTACAAATCCCACAGACTGTCAGTGCTGTCAGTCACACGTAACCTCACACATGTGGCTGCTTGGCGGCCTACCGGGAGCAGGTTTTGGTGTCTGAGGCGGCCGCCCTCTTCTTGCGGTTCTTCTTGGCCGGGTTTTCGACTCTGTCACTGGGCAGCAGGGTGAGGATGAGGTGCGGTGTCTTGGTGCTGAAGTCCGCCTGTCCTTTAACCTGACCCGGTTTTCTCATCTGGCGAAGCTGCTCATCATCCACACCTATGGAAAGTAATGCATAGTAGTGGAAAGCTCCTGAGCACATTTACTGAAGTACTGAGGTACATGTACATTACTTCAGATTTTCCATGCGATGGCACTTTCACATCCTCTCCACAACATCTAAAGGGGACATATTATATTTTCACTCCATTATAATTATTAATGAATTTCGTCACCTGTTCCACTGCAGCTTAAGATAAAATATATTATATGATATACAATAGATATATACTATATACGAATGAACAATGAAGAATTTATGATATTATTAGTATCTTATTATTTTCTTCTAGTGAGGCAGACTAATAAATACGTGTTTGAAAAAGTATTATGCAAAGTAATAATAATAATAAAAAATACACATAATAAAGTTATTTCTAGCTTGGTTTTTTTTTTGGTTTTCTGAGCTACATGAGCACAAGAACTCAAAACAAGCCCTTTCTTGTCTCACACAAGTATCGAAAGATTCATTTTTTTTCCAACTGTGGAAAAAAAAAAGCCTGACTTGGCACAGCTGAGTGTAAATCGTAGGAAAAATGCAGAAAATTGGGGCCTAAATGAAGCAACACAGACAGTGTGGTATTCAGTAGTATCTCAGAGTGACCAGTTTCTCTGGTATTCCCGTATGATGGTCTACAAAATGACTGAGAGTCCCTTGAGGCGGAGACCAGAAGAGGCTGCACTTAATCTTCACATTTCGTGACCTGCAGACTAATTGCTGTATCGATAAATCTTCCTCGAGTGCTTTTAAAGCCATTTAAAACAACCTGTTAGAGCTTCATGTTTCATCGTTATGGCCACTGGCAGTAAACCAGAAGTGTTGTGGTTAGCTCACCAAGTCGTCTCCCATACTGACCAGAGATCCACAGACAAACAACGTCTGCAGACACAACATCTCAAGTCCCCGAAAGTCTCTGTCTGTGACATGAAACAGCTTCTACTTTGCAAGAACTAGTGGTGTAAATACAGCAGTTTGTCATTAAGTATCACTGGGGGGGTAATCTGGGCCTTTGGATGTTACTCTTATGATGACGTGTGCATATTGATATACATCGTGTACAGTGGAAGAATTCACTCACATGAGGTGCAGGGGAAACAACAAGAGCAACAAACCTGCAAACAGAGCCTCCAGCTCTTCACTCTTGTTGGGTACAATATTGTTGGTGGATGGGACGAAGGTGCAGCAGGGACAGTGGATGCCCAGTTTCAGGCCGAGGTTATTCTCTGAAGTAGGAAGAACCAAAAAAACGAAACAAAGAATAAGCACACGGAAATTGCTGTGTGGATCATTATTGGGATGTGGTCATTTGGTGTTGGTGCTGACCTGGATCTGAGATCCAGTCCTTAACGGTTTCTGTGACATCGACAGAAATCCAGGATCCCTTGGCCTTCGGCTGAACAGTGCGGGAGTCGATGTAACGTTGACTGGAGGTGCTCTCTTCATCTGGCCTCAGCAGCTGACACACACAAAAAAACCATACAGGAAAATAAGAGAGGAATGGAGCTGAGGTACAGGGAGTGGGTTTATCTGTCTTAAATTTGACAAAACACAGGGACAGTGTTGATAATGATGAGCTGTCAGAACCAATCTGAACTTGGAGAACTCTGATCAGACATATACTGTAGATCCCGGGGCTAAAAGGAGTCAAATGTCTCATTTCAGCCAGGAGATAAATTCACCTGAACTGATGAAGAGTTGTTGGCCTGATGCCCACAGAACCCATAAAATAAGAAATCTAGACAACAGGCAATTATATGGATGACAAAGCTGAAAAAGACAAAGCAGTCTGCCACTAATGTTGCTGGTGATTCATGACAGCTTGGTGCTTTGCGGTTGTGAGTCACATCCCTTGATGTGATCCTGCCGTTTACCTGATAGATCTCCACTCTCTGCTCGGAGGCCCGGGCCTGCGGGTTGGGAGCTCTGAAGATCCTGAACTCAGCCATTACCAGGGTGCTGTTGGTCAGGTCGACTCCACTGACGTCAAAGTGGACGACTCTGTAGTGGGGGTTGGGTGCTACTGGCTGCACTGCGTCTGGACAGTAACAAAAACACACAGGCAGGGTAGGAAAAAAAACGATGACTAACGCTCCGACAACGTCTCATGACTTCAACGTCAGTGTTGTATTTATACTATCAGCTCAAAGAGTGGTGTGGGACTGATGCATTGTCTCGGACATAATTACCACTGATGAGTGTCTTGAAACTAAATGATAGGTGTGGGCGCAGAGAGTAAATGTGCTGCTCTTATATTTAATACAGGTAATTGTTGCATTCATGGGTTTTACTGTATGAAGCATCACCTACATAGACACTAATGTATCCAGGCTGCTTTAAAGGCAACAGGGAATTCAGTTTCTATACTCTTCATGTAGAGTGGAGCAGGATTATTGTTGATAATTTCATTACTCCATATGGTAAATGATGTAAAACAGTTTGCACCAGATGCAATATAACAGCATAGGATCTGTCACCACCAAACACTTGTAACACAGACTCAGGTGATGTCACCTCACTTTATTACTGACATGTTGTCTATTACGTTGAAAAAAAAAAACTCTTTAAAAGGCATTGAAAAGTTTTCCCCAATGTTTAGTCTTAAAGATCAGATTGGAGATCATTATTTTTATTTACTTGGGTCATGTCTAGTAGTTTGGGTTGACGTTGGGCCCTTTAGGGGCCCCTGGACCACACATTGAGAACCTGCGCCATACCTCATACAAGGACTCACTTGTGTCGGTGCGGGGGGGCAGCATGTCAATCCTCTGCACCTCCTTGGCGTAATAATCCTCCTCGCTGCTCTCGCGCTCGCACGCGGACTCGGCCAGGCGCGCGCGCTCCTTCATCAGCTCCCGCGTGCTGTTGTACAGCAGCATGACCTCCGGGGGCACGGGGCCCAGCGGCGGCGCCTCGTCCTCCGCCGGTGGGCTGCGGATGCGGAGCTTGCTGAGGATCTGTCCGCGCACGGCCTCGATGCGCCGGGACTTCTGCGCGTCCAGGTTGATGGACTGACACGTGTTGAGCGCCTCCACCCGCGACACCGCGGAGAACCGCAGCAGCAGCAGCAGCGCGAGGCGGGGGAGCCACATCGTCCACTGAGGAGACGGAGGCAAATCCAGCCGGGACGAGGGTCACTGTCGCTGTTTCCGCGTCACAGCCGAGCGTGCGTAAAGTGTGTGAGGATGAAACCAGTAACCCCCCAAACCAAAACCCAAAAATCCAATATCCAGCTCAAACGGGTTCTTTCGGTCAGAACCACTGAACGTGGGGAAGAAAAACCACATCTGCTGACACATTTATCTCACTGAGGTGATCTTATCACACTGTTCACGCACGCGCCTGTCTGTGTTAACACCGGGCGCACAAAGACGCATTGTTGTTATATTTAAGTGAATAAAATCTAATGGTGTTATAACGCTGCTATATATTTTTAAACAAAACAAGTAAATCTGCCGCTAAACGTCAAATCATATCAGACCAAACTCCACTGTGGAAACCTTCAGTTCAGGGACGCTTCACTTCCAGCCTGGTGCGCTCGAAGGCTCCGGTGCGCGCGCGCGCGTTCCGCGTGTGAAGGTGAAGCTATTTAATTACAGTCTACAGTCCGACGAGTTGTTTTTTTTTTTTTTTATCCGTCTCCGCCGTCCATCCTCGGATCATCCAGGAGCCTGTCAGGAGCAAAGAGCCAGCGCAGGAGCTCAGCCCATGTCGCAAAGCCTCCACACTGAGACCGGGGCTGCGCGCTTCATCCGAGGCAGCACTCTTCCCCTGCGTTCACCCCCGATACACCCATGTGTGGAGCAGAAGACTGGCCCATACCCGCTTCCACAAAACCTAGTTACAGCCCCGTCCTTTTTAAAACCCAATAAGATCCTCCCATCCCATGATATAGGTAAACATAAAGCTGCCTGCGCCGGAACGTGTGTGTGTGTGTGTGTGTGTGGGGAACAGCTGATTTACGTTAAGAAAACCATAGTGGGCCTGTTAATCCCCTTCATATAAACAACAACATCAGAAGACGGAAAAAGTAACACGACCTGTGAGACGTGACGCGGAAAAAGAAATGAAAGAAGTCCCTTGTGCTGTGGGTTTCGGGGAGGGAAAAATAATAGGAATGTATATATTTCCAGTTTAAACGAGATCAGGTCTGGTGTCCGCCGGGATGGAGGCTGTGCTGGAAAGACCTGCTGCGTGATGTGACTCCATTATTCTGCAGAATCTCTGTGAGGCAACTGCACAGAGACCCAGACAGAGGGAGTCTGGGAGGGAGGGGCTGGATGTGGAGGAGGAGGAGGAGGTGGTGGTGGTGGTGGTGGGGCTGGCTGCCACCAAATGAAGGGAGTGTGTGATTATGTAGGCAAGAGTCATCTTCCTCTCTTTTAAAGGAGGCGCACACACACACAGACACACAGACACACACAGACACACACATTTTGCTGTTTCTTCCATCCACAAAAATGACTGCATCAGCCTCCCCGTGCAGGTAAACATCCTGTGAGGGGCACCGGGCATTCAGGACACATTCCACTGTTTTGGAAATATGTTCATTCATTTTATTACAAAGGGAAAGATGAGAAGATGAAGTCCAGCTGAAATGTTCCCTGTCTTCCGATGGATATGAATAATTGCAGGACTTAATTGGTTAACGTCATGAAAAAAAAATCTGATTAACTCCTCTTTGGTTTCTGATTGCAGGACTTGAGATGTCGGACAATTTCTGATACGAGTCATCAAATGCATCACCACTGTCACTGGTAATTAAAGTGTCTGTGTTAAATATCTACACGTTTAAATGGATTCTTTTACTGTGTTCACACACAAATAACCTTTGATGACACCAACCACTTTGTGAATAAAACTACAAGTCAACAAAAGGGCTGTGAAAGCTGCTGACAGTTTCATTAACACTAACACAGTCGCAGTATCTTATGAAGACCGACAGCAGGTTTCTCTTGGTAACAAAGTAGTATTACAAGTTGTTACAACATTTTTACAGCAAACAGACTTGGAATAATGCGTAGGCACTCAATTTAGAATAATGGCCATATTCCTGTTCTTCCCATGCATTGTGCCAACACTGTGTAAATGAGCAGACACACCAGCCCCTTTGTGATCACGGATACATGTCATGAGCTGTCAGCTCACATGAAGATGGATTAAGTCCACAGACTCCAGTGCAGTGGAGCTTTAGATGGGATCTCAGAGGGATTACCACCTTAAAACCATTCATGCTGACAGTTTGAGACTTACCCTAATTTTAATGAAATCACTCCACAGAGAGCTTATTTTTTTTATATCTTTATCTTTTCAAGCTTTCAATCTGGCTTCGTTCTTTCCCCTCCGTTCCTCTTCGGTCTTATTGTTAATTACAGTTCAGTGCTTGGAAAGGACTGTTAATCTGTCAGGGGTGGCTTTTATTGCTGCTCTGCTGCCATCCCATTATACCGTTATTATAGTTGCGGGTGCAGGCCTGTAATTGCTGTAAGTAGAAGGGAAAGGTAGGAGAGACTCCGGCTGCCTCCAGGCTTCTGGTCAGGGCAAACCCCCCTTCTCCATCTTCTGCCCTGGCAAAGTTTCTAAAAATGATAACACTGCCTGCGCACAAACAAGAATCCTGTACCAACTTGACTGCTGCTGCACCATCTTAAATAACCAGAGATGATTAGAGTTCAACGTTGTGGACCTGAACTGAATTTTTGAAATATTCTCTCTTGAAGATTGTGAGACACACTGTGGGGCAACTTGGATCACAGGAGCCCACCCAGGTGGGGTGGTGTGTGTTTGTGTGCGCTTTTACATGTGGCTTAAAAAAAATGAAGAAAAAAGACGACTTCCTCGAAAACAACCTCTAGCCTGCCTGCTTTTCTGCCTCTTTAACTCAAAGCCAAATATAGACAAGCCACCGCCACGTCATCTGGCCCTCAGCACTTTCTTAAACCCTGAGAGAGGGCGAGCTGGGGTTCAGAGCCTCAGCAAAGGCGAGTGGGTTTATATACTTCAACAGGTCTGTAATACAGTGAATCCATATTTTCCACAGAAACCTTAAACACTTTTGCCTGTCGTGGAAACAAGGGCCGTTTTATTGGAAAAGAAAAAGACAGAGCCTAAAAAGTTACAAAAATAAATACAGATAAAACGACTGGGGGTTAATCTTGGAACCTCTATTCATTACTCTTCAAATCTTTTCCCTCCATTTGCAGTATCAGCCCACTTAAAGTGTCATCACGTCAATGAACCCAACAGCGCGGTGTACTTTCTCATAGTACCAACTCCAAACCAAAGTCCATCCTCTCTCCCTGAATACCCTGTCCCCTGAACAAGGTATAACAGGGACCATTGAGGTGGTGTTTACACCTCGTCTTCATTCAGCAGCATGTTGGGAATTCCTTTGGAGATCGGGAACTCTCGCCCTGACTCAGGACACTGCAGACAGCCCTCAATCACCTCCACCTGTGACACATGCCATCAAAAGACAAATGGGCGGTGAGGGATGTCACCACTAGATGTCACTGTAAAGAAAGATATAGTGCATGGCCATTGCAGCCATACTTTTGGTTTGGGGCTGGTTTGCATGGTTTGGCCTCAGCTTCTTGGTTCCATTTACAAGAGTGCTTATTGCATAAACTTACAATGAGATTTTAGACGTTTTAATTATAATAAAGTAAATCGTGGACTGGTTACATTGTCAGTATTAGGGATTACATGATGACATCTGCTGGGGCCACTATTTGGATCTTACCAAGAGATGTACCTGTATTTATATTTTTCTAGTAAATAATCACAGAGAGTTGGAGGCTCCCTGTTATGTGATTAACAGTTTCACCATAGAGCTGTTTTTACTAACACCCAGGTGACTAGAAAAATCACCCCAAAAGAAGAAGAGCTGCAAAACCCAAATGTATCTGCATCTATTTTAAAAATAAATAAGTCTCTTTTATGCAAAAATGTCAAACTGTCTTTGGTTCAAGCATTTCTCATATCAATACCTCCAGATTACAACTGTGGCCCAAACAAACACTCACTAGTACTGACAGGGATCACTCTTACCTCCAACAGCAATCTGTGCACCTTCTTCAGGAACTCTTCGTTCTTCTCGTAGTCTGCCACCAGCTCACCCGGCAGGTCTTGTCGATGACCCAGCTGCAGTGAGAGAACACAAACTCTGTGATATGGGTCACAGAAATCTCAAAGGCAAGTATAAGTGATGCATGTTTCTACTTGGACTGATAAATTTAAATCAGCTGATATCACAGTATGGGACAATCTCTGGTGCAGGCAGACGTTACCTCCTCTGCAGCCTGGACCAGAGCACTCCACTCCAGTTTGGGAATCATCCGGACTACAAACTGAGGGTTAAAGTCCACCTCATTCACCTTCACCTCGGTTGCCTTCACAAACAAAACATTGACATCAGATAGAAATAAACATCCCGTTAGCATAAACACGCAACCAATAAACAGCTGCTAATCATCAATTGTAAACAGAGAACGCATGAAATTGAATCCGAGATTCCTCAATTGTTGCCAAAACCACTGACATGCTTGTAAATATCAATATGTCGTATATCAAATATATACGACAGCCTGATTTTTCCCTGCATGTGACGTTTCAGCTAGCAGAGTTAGCAGGGATGCTAACGAGGGTTACCTTGATGAGGAGCGGATATCCTTTAGTTACACCCTTCACGTGAGACGTCAACATGTTGTGTGTGAGCAGCTTCATGTTTACTCACGCTCGTGAATTATGCGTAAAAGTACACACACAGCCACCGTTTCTCTGTATTTACATGTATGATCACGCCGTGGCGTTTACATGTGGACCGGAAGTACCGATGTTGTGTCTCAAAAGATGTTCCCGGGGCCTTGGCGTCATCGACGTTGGTTCCTATGTCACGGCATAATTAACTTGTTAATTTATACTATAGTAATTAAAATAAAAAATAATAAAAGTATCTTATTCTTTTATTCTTCATCATTATTTTAGCAAATAAATATTTAAGCTTATTTGTCAAACTGTATAATTTTGGAGGATGCGATTGGTGGTTGCCTTGAATTGTTGAACTGCTGCATATGCTCTTATAAGCTCTTATTAGTGGTGCCGTATAGGGGGGAAAATTTACGATGATTCCAAGGGCCCCCCAAAATAGGAGAGTATTTATACTCTCTGCGCAAGGGGGGCCAATCAGATTTTTTGTCATGGGGCCCAAAATTCCTGGCGGTGTCCCTGGCTCTTTAATTTAATTAATTAATGTAAGTTGGCAATCAATGGAGGCACGAAGAACAAGTTTCAGTTTTTATACTCAAATTTTTTATTTTTGTATTAATTTGTATACTTATTGTCGTATTATACAGGTCATTCATACAGTTTATGATATAGTAAATGTAATTACACACAAGATGTGTAACAAGCTTTAGCCTGTCACATCACAGACATGCATTATGCACGCACATAAACAAGCACGCACGCACGCACGCACGCACGCACGCACACACACACACACACACACAAACACACACACGCACAAGGGTCACAGTTCCCTTACACTAAACAAAAAAAGATAAAAATGTAAAACGTCTTTTAAATCACAAACCCACTAATTATACTTCCTCCGTTGTCCCCAGATTCCAATCCTTTCAACTTTCTTGAGCATGACAATACTTATGTTTTAACAAAACTAAAAAAATGAAATAAACATAAAAATGAAGGCCCACTTTGCCCACTAAAGAAGTGGGCAAAGCAGTTCTGAGGACAGTTAAAGTAGGCTAATTCAGATTGCAGGCTCTGGTCCTTAACTCTTTGTGGAAACACAGGCGCAAACAAGCTGTTATGCAGGTAGAAGAGCCATCGACTGACATCATTTTGTAAAATAATTTTAAGTCTGAACTTGACTCTGTGACACTTGTGTGTCTACAGAATGTAGATCCTTCATGTGAGCTTCTATTCAATTAGGCGTGCATTAAGAAGAGTCAGTGGGGAGCACAGGATTATGAAAGGCAACACAAACTTATTAAAAAGGGCACTCTGCAAGGTTTATGGCACAAATACCAGCATTGAGAGAAGGGGCTGCATAGCGGGGCAGGAGGTGAACCTATTACACAGTGAGGTGTAGTAAAGTCAGGGTGAAATCCATCTGCCAGTAACACCGACCAACCAGAAGCCCAATGCTGGGGTCAACTTACACTGATCAGCCACAATATTAAAATCACTCAACAGCCTTAGAGTACAGGAATTCACAGATCAGTGAGGCTATGAAAACAAAGTGAAACTACAAAATATGTAAATGTATATTCAGTGAATGAATTCTTCCAGAGATATATATTGACCTGGCAAAACTTAAGACCAATTTATATATTTAATGCTGTGGCTGATTGGTGAAAGTGTTAAATCACAACACATCACACCACAACAGGCTGAACTAATTATATCAAAATATATCCGAGGTTTTAGCCATAAGTTCAACAAATTACTCAAAATGCCAAAAGCTGATAAAGGCTGGTCTTACAAATAATGTAGCTTTTGACACTGCTGCTGAGTGGTGCTGAGTTGTGGTGCCCTAAGACAATTTTCATGTGAGGAAGGTATCCTTGTGCAAGAAATTCCTCCTTTAAATTAGACAACAAACTGTTTAAGCAAACAATGGTAAATCGTAATCAGTGTGCACATAATCAGTTTCTGGTTGTGAGAGTGAAAATCCTTCTTTGCCTTAGCTGGATTGAAGATCAGTCACTTGAGAGTGATGATATGTTTGCACAGACCATATGAGGACTAGAGTATTAATGAGAGGAGCATTATGAATAGAGAGAAGCTGTTGCTGAATGCAGAATAGAAGAGTTAAATCTGGGATGTCCATGTATAATGGAGCCACAAAAAAATACTGGATGTTAGTATTTGCACTAGTCAATAGTTGTTGTTTTGTTTTTGCA
The DNA here is from genome assembly GCA_016785345.1 of Trinectes maculatus. Lineage (NCBI taxonomy): Eukaryota > Metazoa > Chordata > Actinopteri > Pleuronectiformes > Achiridae > Trinectes > Trinectes maculatus. The sequence continues at coordinate 270,268 of JAFBJQ010000475.1, read as the reverse complement.
TTGACACACGCGCGGATTCTCTTTAGAACAAGCAAATATTCGCAAATACTTTTCCGAATCATGATTTCACTACTCTTTCTCACACACTCAATCACTGTCTCACACTCACATATTAATTCTCTAACATACAGACACAAAAAGCCTCTATCATTCTTGGCCATCCTCCATGCGCCATTTTAGAAAATCTTCTTTGCGGGCATCTGGTTTGATTTGGTTCCTCATGCCACCAAGCAGATTGGAGGTGGCTTCAGAGGCCACAATCAAGGGTCGAACTACCGTTGGTGGGATCTGTCGTAGGACGCCTCCCACAGCCCCTGGCAGACCCTTCTGTTCATGGCCACGGGATGCTACATCACAAAGAGTCTGAGCTGTGTCAATCACTCCCTGGAGGAGCAGGGAAAATGAACATCACATACAGGTTAGATACATGGTTATATACAGCCAAGAAACTATTTTCATCATGAGAAATCTAACCTTCTCTGAAAACTGTGTTTTACATATAATCAGCATATTGCAGAACACTGCTACACTGTGAGTGTGTTACAAGATGAGTACAAGTGAATTTTCGGTCCTCTGTTCTATTCAAGGGTCCATAGCAAGTTTTGAAAATGTAAGTTTGGAGACCCACCTCTCTGACAGTGTCATAGGCCTTGGCTACACCTTCTCGGAGGTCTGCAGGCTGGGCGGCTCTGCGGGGTCGGCTGGAGGGGGCCCGGGCGCCCTCAGTGATGGCGTAGCGATTCAGAGGAGGCGTTGGAGAAAGGATGTCGTACACTGTCTCTGCTGTGGCCTTTTAAAATAGTGTACAGAAAACATACATTTGTTTATTTAAAGGGTCTAAGGACACAGAATGCAAACATTGTTAAGAGCTTTGCAGCAAATTACTCTCGGTTATTCTAGGCTATTTAACCTAACTCTTATTGACAGACACACAATACCTGAGGCATGTTTTGTTCTGAAATCCTTCAACAATATGTGTCCACATAGTTGAACACAACAAAGTTTCTAGAAAATACTGTAAGTACCTGAATTGCCTGCACCAGCCTGTTGCTAAGCTCCAAAGCAGCTGATGCTGTTGAGGTGCCAAAGGATGCTGCCCCCCTCTGGAGACCTCGGATAATGCGTCCATCTTTCCTGTACTGCTCAATGGGCAACCAGAACAGGTCCCTCACTCCGTGGACTGTAGAGACATAAGAAAGGTGAAAAAGAAGGGATAAACAAGGAGATTAAACAGACATTTAACATGCAAATGTTGAGCTGACAGTGAGTTTGGAGAAAGGAGCTTCTACTCACACAACTGCACAACTGAGTGCATTGGGCCAACACCTCCCAGAATGCCGGGCAGCTGATTCTTCCGGATATCGGTCAGCCACTCTGTGACAGCATACTGGATCACTTTGTCGACACCGAGGAGACTAGAAAGTGTTGCAATAAAATGAATGAGAAACTAAACTGAAAATAAAGGCTACTGGTCTGGATTTGAAACATGATGATCCACAATTGTGGGAAAAAGACATTAATACAGCCAAAGAGGTATTTGTTTTGGCAGAGTTGTGTATTTCTACCCATGTCGGCAGCAGAGCCTCTTTAGCTTCAACTCCGAACAGTTTAACTGCGCCAGGCCAATGAGGATCCCTGCAAACGTCCCCTATAAAAACATAGGCCAGGACAGAGGGAATTTACAGCTGGCCTGGACAATGATTTCCTGATAACTGACACATGAATCCTTCAGATTTCTTGACGATTAGCTTTTAATCAGGCAAGTTGACGGAAGAATTGTTCTACCTGTTCAATGACAACATGTTTGCCATGATAATCCAGCCAAATAGGCACTTCAGAGGTGAAACGAAACTCCCTAAAAGGGAAAAAAGGGAAAAAATAAATTAATGATTAAAAAAATTACCATTATGTTTACAGCTTTGAAACATTTGAAGGTGTTGAACGAAACACAGGAAAATCTCTTTCCCAGTTGACGGCATCTCGTATCTATGTACCGGAAGTAGATTGGCTGGTCAGAGGAAGAGGTGGAGCCGGCAGAAGAGGAGCTCTGCTCACTGTAGGTCGTTTCCACAGAGGCTGTGAGGTCAGGTCCCAAAACACCAGCTGCCTCTATCTCTTCAGTTGGCTTCTGTGAAGGGTCTACCTTCACTGAAAAATTGGGATAAATACAAATTTAAAACAGTATGTAATAATGTAAACATGTTTTGCCGCCAGTGACTCACTGTGAGAATATTCAGTACTTCATTCCAAGACTCTTTGCGTTATGGATCTTGTTTAAAATGTTAATACTGTCATTATGTCAAAATCCCTTCACATTAATTATGACAAACAGCTGATGACAAATGCAGAAATGCTCACCCTCAGCTGCAGCGTCCACAGGCAGGTAGGGGTTAACGGAGGAAGCAAGATTACTGAAAAAGTCCTTGAGGAAAAAAAGTGCATCCTGAACAGGAGAAAGAGAAAAAAAAACATGTTTGGTAATCAATTATAATTTAAATAATAAAGAGTTACAGGAATAATTACAGGTTTTCTTCAATCTGAATAATTTAGAAGTTAAAGTGCTGGTATGGATGGTAATTACATGCTGCTACCTTGGTTGTTGTCTCTCAGGGATGAAGGGTTCACAAAAAAGCTTTGAATAAAGATGCCATTTAAAGGTTGTGTTTGCATGCACATGATTACAATGCAGAGGTTAGCTTCAGGTGCATGATTTACCTGGTCAATGTTAAGTCGGAGTGGCAGCAGGCTCACCCGAAGACAACACTCTGGACCACCAAGGCCAGACTCTGGACACACCTGCAGGGCCTTCACTGTCAGCTATAAAAATATCACATGCATGTCACATAATCAAATTCAGTTTTTTTTTCATCAAGTAATTCTGACAAGCCATTTCTTAATTTCTTCTACAACATTTCTATAGTACAACACAATGTCAACATCAGGTTGGTTCAATCACAGTTTCTCTAATTTTAGAGAAACCCCCACATCTCATCTGTCATTTCAGTCCATCCTCTCCCTCACTACCTCTCTCTGTCTTACCATGTTAGAGTGTGCTCGACGGGGCATGCTCTCACTGGTGTAGAGGTAGAGGAATTTGTTGATCTGTGAGGAGGCCAGTCGGTCTCGAACTTCAAGCTCCTGGACAATAAACACCTGCCTGGAGAGGGGCTGTTCGCTGCTGGGACCAAGTCCGACCACAGGCACAGACCCCTCCCCATCCTGCCCCGCTACCGGTACTAGATAGGACTCATGCTGGAAGGACACCTGGAAGACAAAACATGAGAATATATATTCTATTAGCTGAGGTATGGGTTAGAAACGCAGACCTAACTTAAGTTAAAGCTAATGAGATCTGTGCCTGTTACCTGTTATTTCAGTTAGGCCAGTAGAGTAAAAACATTATAGGAAGAACCAAAAACAACCAGTAATAAAAAGTATTTCTTATGCAGACAAAAAAGGAAAAAGGGAAACACTTATGCACAGGATGTGTACTTGAGCACTGAAACTACAGCACTAAGTGAGCTAATTTTCTTTCCACCACTGTACCTTGGTGAGCTGGATCTCCATTAGCAGTGTGTGCTGACGGCCACTGCCTCCTGCCCACCGCCAGGAGTTCTGAGGACGAGAGGACACTACAGAGCGAGACGGGGAACTGCGAACACCAGCAGGGACCGAGCGGCCTCTGTAATGAAAAGACGGCCGAGAAACAAATAGAAAAAAAATAACAAACAATATATTATCCTCATGTTATTTTAAGAATTAATAATATAAAAATTAATTAATCTTTTTGTGGCCCTGTGTGTGCATTACCTGGTTGCCTGCTGTGCGTGTCTGGACATAGGCTTGCTGCCAAAGTCCTTGCCCCCATACAGATGCCAGACCACAGAGATCTCCCGCAACACCACCCTGCTCTGGGGCACTGGGAAATGGCTGGGAGCCCGCAGCAGGTCTGAGCTGCCCCGAGGCCTTGAAAAGTGACTGTCCTTCACCTTGATGGGCTCCTGGGACAAAACGGTGACCACTGGTTCTCCGTCCCGCGGCTGCAACAAGTCCCATGTGTCGACAAATACAGGTTAGATATATAAGGAGTCATGCTATTGGAATACTAGTGAAGAAAAAAAAGAAAAGAAAAAATAAAGGCAGGTCGAAACTCACAGGAATGCCCATGCCAGGAGCCTCCAGAATGCAGAAGTCATCGTTGTCGGTGGAGATGTCTGAGCCTTCCTCCGACATCATATCTGCTTGGGCCTCTGTTGCTGTGGCGACCAATCCATCTAGCTCAGAGACCTCCCCCTGCAGGATTGAGGGGCTGTGCTTTGAGGCTTCACCAGGGAACAGGTAGACGGAGACAGGTGAGCCTCTCCTAATTGAGGGTGAACCTGGACAATCCAACAGAGTCCAACATTATGCAAAGACCTATGATCTAACCAAACAGGTACTCAACAATTTTCCACACTTGCTAAAAGCTGCACATGTGTATAGTACACAAGAGTTGTAAGCAGAAAATAAAGCAGAAACTGAAGGATCACTTTATTTTTGGCACATTTATTGCCGTACCTGGATCTGAACTTTCTTCTTGGTGGCTTTTCACTGTGTCAATTAAGGCATCAGCCAGATCGTACTGGTTGATTTCAGCGGTTTCAGCTGGAGGGCAGGGAACCACAGAGGCAGGACTTTCTGACAGCTAACGAGACAGTGTATCACAGTGTTCATTTGATGGCTTCTTTATACTGTTTGTCAGTATTTGCCAGGTCTTTATTGTCAGCCATTTTACTCCGATATAACACAAATTTAATGAATATCTATTTTTTATTTTTACTCTGAATAAGCATTCCTTACTGGTAATTTCTGGCCAGCGATCTCAGTGGGTGAGGCATGTCGTGGTGGTGGGTGCAAGTCACCCTGGGAGACGAGGTACTGCAGCAGATTCACAAGGGCAGCACAGGAATCAGCACAGGTATGGAGGTGGACCACGTTGTTGGAGCAACGAAGCTCAAAGAGAGGCTGAGACTGGAGGAGATTGAGAATGCAGATTAGATGATAAAGAGGTAAAATAATATATAAAGACAAGACAAAGGGAAGAGGTGGTGACAGAGTGAGGTGATATGAGGAAGAAAAAAGGTGTGATTTCTTTACATTTGTTCACCTGCTCCTATATTTTTGTTCTTTCACAATCTAATCTTCCAATGTTTGCAGCACAAGGCAAACTGACTTTTACAACTGTAAGTCCAAAAACAGCCATATCACTTTAACCACTTTAAGTTTCTTGAAAAGTAATTTCTAAAATGAACGAATTTCCAAAGACAAGAAACAAATTGAGTAAAAACATTCATCTGCGGAAAATAAATGTTAAAGCACAGGGGAGCATTACCAACAAAATTTGTTTTGCATCATTAAACAACTGACTTAAAACTGAAATTTCACACAAGTTTACCCTACTGATTGGCTATAAACACAGCTGCATCATCATTTTCACTATCACCATGTTAATTTTAGCTCCTTGTCCAACTGAAAGATGATCCTTCACTCATAAATTAGAGGTCTCACATATGAAGCTGCAAAACTTCTTTATGGTAAAATCAACATTCACCTGCTTGTCAGTGGTTCATGAAGGAAACTCGACTAAATTATAATGTTTTCTTGACGCTCGAACTTTCACTGACAGGGGTAGTCATTTCACTTATACTCTGCAATCACAACTAAAGAGTGTACGTAAAGAAAACAGGGATGTAAAGAGATGGTGAGCACTCACCAATTTGCCCGTATTGCTGCCTTTCCATGTGGTAATGGCGAGTTCCAGAAGGTCGATGTCCAGAACACACACATAATCTTTGTGACACAAGGACACATTATTATTAGTGTCATCATCATCTTTGTTGGCTTTAAGCTTAAATCAACTCTGGTATTAATTGCGCGTATCCTGTTTTCCTACTCTAGGTGTGTCCTACCTCTCCTCAAGTCAACAGTGTCTGTCTCACATTTGTCAGAGAGGTAGAGAGCAGAGTCATCCAGGATGAATCTGAACAGAAACATTACAGAAACACAACTTACACATTGAGCTTAGACTGTGAGTCACCAATTAATGTAATGTAGTACAAACTATTGTTAATGTTTTCAGCATGTGTTTTCACATTTCAGGGGCACGATACCTGAGGTGGAAGGTGGCAGTGTCGACAATGATATTACTGGACAGCGAGAAGGATTCTGCTGTGAACAACATTCGCAATGGCAGATACAGAGGTCTGCCAAACAGAGAGGCAGAAGATGAGGTTTACATTTGCTTTTTAAATCTAAATCACTTTTTAGGCTTTTTTTTATATACCTGTAGTCAACAGCACAGGTAGCAAGGTGTGTGTGGAGGACAGTAATGATGGCAGGTGCTGTGTATCCCAGGATGGGTTCATCAATGACATCTAGTAAGTCAACCAGCTGTAACAAACACACAAAGAGACCACAATACAGAACCCAAATGACTTAACTAGAAACTAAAACAGAACAAACTGAATTGGATAATAATGACAATGATTGGTTTTTAATCATTGTCATTATTAAATCACTGGCCAATAACTACAATATCATACATCTATTAATGGTAGAATTGGCAGATGAGATTTGTTTACAATACTGGTAAGCGTTATAAGGTAAAACAAGCTAATAAGAGCTCCCAGCTCATCCAAGCAGCTTCTTTGTGCTGCCTCTCACCTGCTCATGCCAACTCTGATTGGTCTGTGTCACGTAATGTCGCATTGTGGCACCTTGAAGTCGTAGAGCAACTAGGAACTCCTAAAAAACATGCAGAAACATTAGTTCCTTTCAAACCAGATAACACCAAAAACAAGCACATGAAGAGGACGTACCTTGACATTCCTCTGGAGGTCCAGAGTGATTTTAATCGCTGTGGATAACATTTGTAGCTCCCCCTCCCTGCTGTTAACGCTGCTCACACCCACCTCTGTGGGGTAGATGGTAGGATCCAAGTGTTTTGGGGGAGTGAAGTTGGGCATCTCCAACCGTTGTGGGATAGCGGTGTCTTTCACCACCGCTGCAGTTGTGTAAAAAGAAAAAAAAAGCTCAATGAAGATACATGAACGTTTTACGTTAGTAATAAAACATGATTAAACATTATCAAATAAAAAAGAAACCATGCATTATGTGGTATCGAAATATTTGGAAACAACATGACCATTTGCATGACAACCTTTGTGATGAAGCTCCACTCGTCTGCTTTCCAGACACAGGTAATTGAGATTAGGATCATTCTGATGTTGTGCGACACTGAATATCTTCCCTCCTTCCAGGTCGAGTACAATCTCCCCATGACTCTGGTCTTCCTGAATAAATGAAATGCAATGGAAATGGTTAAAAAACACACATAGAAATTATTTAATAAATACTACGGTGACTTAGCTCACCTTCCTGTCTGTTCTGGCTTCAAGGCGTCCTTTGCCAATTACCACAGTGAGGGAGAGAAGGCTCAGGTTGTGGTTGGGGTGGGGACCTGCATCACTGGCCAAATAGAACGCAGGCTCATCCTCATCTGAATCAGAGTCTAAAGGAGGAAACAAAAAACACATTTTACCAGTTTCATTTCCTTCAACCATGGAGAGGACAATCCTCATCCATAACAAAATATGCATAAACAAATTTAGGTAGGTGATTGAGTATAAGGCAGGCTCACTGATACAGTATCTCATTGCTCTACAGGTCAAACTCACCCAGTCTGAAGGCTGACTTGCAAAGTTGGAACTCGTCGTGATGACGACGACTGTGATCAGGGCTGTGGGCTGAGGGTGGAGGAGGTGGTGGCGGCTCCCACATCAACAGATCATTGTTGATCCTTTTGGAGAAGAGATTGGAAACAAAAATATAGTTACTTCTGATGCAAGCTGTAAGACTGGTAGAGAAGGATAGTAGCAGAAAAAAAAGGTATTATATGGATAATAAGAGCTTGGAGGAAAACAATCACACTCTCCCTACTAAATACCTGTTGTAGATGCTCTGGAAGGCCTGTTTGCTGGGCAGGAGAATGTAGGCTAGAGGAAGACTGATGTCCACAGCACACTGACACTGAGCGACACACTGTGCCTGAAACTGACGCATCTCTTCTGGATCAGCTGGAATCACCATCTACATAAAGGAAGAAGGAGAGAACAGGAATGATGAGTCAGTTTTAAATGTTGATTAAGATTGATAAAAAAAAATTTTGTCGGCGTACCTCCTCAGTCTCAAACATGGTGCGGTTGGAGGAGAATGGAGAACTGGGTTTGTCGTTGAGTTCACAGTGACTTTCAAAGAAGGCTGCCCCCAGTTCCCCGATAAGGCCCAGGTTTGTCCCACTCAGACCAGCTGCCGGGCCCTGAGCCTCACCTCCACGCACATGCACTGATATCCTGCAATTATACACATGAGAAAAGACTGACTGTTAAAAGTAACGTTGGTTTGTGGTAAAGTAGTGAAAATTTGATGAATAATCATGACTTGTTTTTTGTAGAGAATCAGCATTGATCTCTGGCAGAACTGCATGTAGTTCAACACCCTAAAATGTATTCACTTGTTCTCAGGATCACCATCACTGACCTGGGTAGAGAGTCACGGTTCTTCTTTACTCTGATACAGGGGAAAGAGCCGCCCTCCCAGCCCTCATATGACCCTGGTGAAACATAACACTTAAGTTCTCTTCTCTGTCTACACATTGTTTCCCCCTAGGTATTGTTCTTTTCACAGTTTATTAATTCAACAACAGTGATACATGCTAGTCTATTTTCCTACCGTGTAGGTCAGTGAAGGATGCCTCCAGCAGCTGGGTGAGACAGGGACTTTGGGGCTGTCCTGGAGTGGTCTGGCTGCCCTGGAGGTCTGGGGCCTCCTGGTGCTTCAGTTCTAGATCCATTAGCTCCAGCACCAAGATCTCCTCTCGCACTGCCCTCTGAGTTGGAGGCCGACGCTTGGGGAGGGGCCGCAGGTCTGGTATGGGGAAACGAAGCCTGAGGACGGCGTGTGGGGACTGCAGGGTGAAGGAGGAGCACAGCTCAGTGCTCTGCGTCTAGAAAAAGTTGTTAGAAATATGTTAGTGTTAATTTATCAAAACCAGTTACATCTATAGTTAAAGTTGAACACTAGGACCTCCACTGAGCAGCTGTGCTGCTTGAGGCTGACTGATGACAGAATAACTTTCGGTGGGGTCTCACCTGTGAGAGTCCAGGTACAACAGTCTGTGTGGGACAATAGCTGAAGGCTTTACTCAGACTGCCCAGGCGACTGAAGATGTCCAGATCCAGCTCAGCACTCAGCTCTGCAAGCTCCACCCTGACCACACTGTCTCGACGCAACACTCGTTGTTTGCCCTGGCAACACGCACACGCACTAATTTTTAAGACTTACAATTGATTTGATTATGTTTTTGTAGAAATAGTCTCAATTTAAATAAGGGAATAATTTCCCCATTAAAATGTTTATTTTCAAGATAGCATTAATATAAAAATGCAATTACATCATAAATAGTCCATGTTTTCAGCCTGCAATTTTATTTTTTGCTTCTCTGGGGAGAAAATTCTTATAAAAACAAAGGAAATGCTGTTTTCTTTTTTTAAGACATTGTTTGATTTTAAGGCACTGAATTTTGTAAAATTATGCATGCGTGTGTGTGTCTCTCTACCTTGCGCAGGTGTTTTTCACTGAGGCTGTAGTGTAGTTGGGCACATGGTCTGGCTGCAGTTCCAACAGTGAATAGACTGGATTTCTGGAATTGTAGCAACTGGAGAGAAACGAACACATTCTATACTCTGCTGTGCTCTAATATCTTCCTTAACAGAACAAACAAAAAAATGCTCTACCTCGCTGTACTGAGGTTTTCCATCCTCCCAGAGGCACTCTAACAACTCCAGTCTGCTAAAGGAAAGGTCAGAGGTCATGGCCCGATTGTGGCGCCTCCCACTTCGTGACTCACACGCTACTTGCACTGCTGCTCCTGTCAGTCTGGAAGAGATGCCAGTGGGTGAGATGAGAAAGAGAACTGCAAAATGACTCGCTGTCAGCAAAAACAGAGAAGTAGAAAAAGCCAAAATGACAGTGCTACAGATTATGGTGTGCTGCAATTTACCTAATTTGCGGCTATGATTTTCTACCTTAGGTGCGAGTGTGGACAGGCCTTGGCAAATCCGCTTCTCAAATGGTGAAAGTCCCTCTCATTGAACATGCTGTCCTTGAAGGTGGCCAACTCCCGAAAGAACACCTGAGACACCTGAGCCAACGATGAGCCTCCGTCTATGTTAGTGTGTGGGTCTTCCTGCAGCATAGTAAGGGTGAGCCCGCCTAGCGTCAGACGCAACAACGCATCAGGCTTCAGTGGCTCCGCCTGGCCACTGCGTGAGTGTCCTACAAGGAAAATGGACTTCAGATTTGTTCTATAATCCTTCATATAAGTGACTACTTTATTATAATAGCTCTTACAGACTGTTCCTGTGTAGACTTCTGATTTTACCTCTAGTCCGCCTGCTGGTCTGTGGTAGACTTGACAGACAGCTTGCTACAGGATATCTCCTGGGACAGTTCATCATGCCCTGGCAGGGAAAAATCAGATAGCTTGTGATGTGATGAGCACATTTTCAAGTGTTCTGGGTTTATTGTTCTTGGCAACTAAGGTAAGATAAGGATAGGGAAGATTATTTTGCACCCTATTTTTTATTTATACAAGGATCATCAACAACCTCCTGCCATTTGTTTTAGTTATTATCACACACACACACATTCACACAAACACACAGTACCTGTGCAGACAGTGCTGCTGTCTGTGCAAGGCTGGCCAGACTCTGTGTAGATGACTCCATGTCACTGTCTGACAGCTCGCTGCCAGAACGCACAGATGTCACGCTACTGCTCATACCGGTGGGACCCATAGAGAAAAACATTTCTGCAGGAACACACACACACACACAGAAAAACTGACAAATAAATTCCTAATCTATGTTTATTTTTGTTAACCCTCCCTTATTTGTATATCACAACATAAAAAACAGAGTGAGTGATGTGTTTATAGACTACATGGCCTGGTGAGGATATGTGTTGTTTCTCTATGTGGTCTGCTCTGTGTACCTCCATTTTCCAGGCTGGTGACATAAGGCTCCAGGTCAGGTTCTTCGTCCCACTCCCTGTCTCTGGGACTGGAACCCAGGTGTTTGCTGAGGTCTTCCTCAATCATACGCAGGTCATCTGAGTCTAAGGGACGGCTGTGTACTCCACCATGCTTAGTCTCTGGCTCTGGGGCAGAGAAGACATAGCAGTTAATTCATATTATGTGCAAAGGACAACCAGGCAGAGATCAATTGTGTGAATTCATGTTCATGAGGCATTTATAGAGGTCTGTGACCTTAGTCTTTAGCTCTGAGCTACTGAGGAAATAGCAAAGGCTTATTCAGGCTTATTGTTCTGTCTCAGCGTATCTGTTCAGTCTTCCTGCCTTCCTAAAAAGTTTTAGTTTACATAATTGCTTTAGCTTGGTGGCCTGAGGGTTTGCTATGATCTGCCTGTTCCTTGACAGATTTTTGATTTTACTATGACAAACAAGCGTGAATCTCATGGTTTGGAACTGAAAAAGCCAGTGTAATTCTGCCTTTACATTGGCTCATGTACAGTTTATCAGTGGGAGCTTCAATAGTACCAATGTCTATGCAGAGGGCGGCAAACAGGTCTGTCAGATGGGTTATTTGATCTGGAGTCAGCAGCATGTGGACACAGCCCACCTTCCCATCTAACTCGAACTATTGAATAGACAGAAAGAGACAGGATGCACAGATGAATATGAGACAATAGTCTCAATAAGTACATTTTCATTATGTTACAGTATGCACATACACAGATATTAACAAGCACACACACCTTTGGTCCGGGCAGCAAGTCATTCTGTTTGATCTTGACTGTGGTCTCGATGAAACCGGAGCAGCTTCCTATTAGCAGTGGCTGAGATGAAGGAGAGGAAGGTGCAGCTAAAGGCTTTGTCTTTTTCTCTTCCTCCTCCTCATCCTCCTCCTGCTCCTCCTCATCCTCCTCCTCATCATCATCATCATCATCTACGTGTTCTCCTTCACTTGCTGTGGCTAAATGAGGGTGTTCCTCCTCAGAAAATCCCTGAAAATTACGGAAAAGCATTTCTTGTAGTAGATCCACAATTCCAAAAGTTTACATTTGTGTTTAAGTCAGGATTGTTTGAGATATAATCTCCTTGGTCACTATTGCCATTTATTTATGTACAATTGAAGACAAGGTTCATGAAAGGAAGGAGGTCATGAATACAAACAGGTATGTATATTTCTGTTTGTTTTTTGCATTTGCACAATTGTGACGAACTCCCAAGTTATACAGTAAATGTGTATTTAGTTTGTAAGCATACGTAAGACTATTCATAACAGGTTGAGTATTCAACATGTTAGACAGAAAATCAATATTAATTATGACAAATGTGTTCAAAAAAAGAATCGTCATGGTGTCAGTACCTCCACTATGCCAGTGCTGTCATAAAACAACTGCACAGCACTTAGCTGGAGGATCTTGTGCAGGAAGGCAGGTGGCTGGTGGATGTCAACAGGCACGGCAGTCTGGCTGGCTGGATCTCGCACAGCCTCGTCAAAGTACTCCAGCCTGTAGCAACAACATGCAATCAAACATACACATTATTCAGGAAATTAATTTAATGTGGGGGGAAATGGTGAATGTTAAAAACTAAGAAGAAATGAGCTGCTGTTATTCTGGTTAGCAAACTGTTTCAAGTTATTGTTTTTTTTTTCATTTCCAAAGAGCTTATAATAACAGAGATATGGGCCAGACCCAGTTTAACACGAGATTCATCCTGAGGATGTCTTACAGTACAAAACAAAGCTCAAAGAATTTTTCATTTCATACGATCCAGTTTTTCTGTGTAGTGAATTTCAAGACACTGAGTTTGACTGACCAACTGATGTGCACCTCTAAGGCAACGCCTGTTTCCAGGTCCAGGGGCTGGTGCTCGATGCGGACAATTGTGTCTAAAAAGGTGACTTTAATACGACGAAGCACTGAACACACAGAGGAGATAAGAGACATGCAAAGTTTAATTCAATTCTACAGTGATGTTTCATGAATGTGAGTTTTTCTGCCTTTATTATTATAAAAACCTAGGCACATCATTACCATTTGGTTGCATATATTTTGACACTGTGTCTTGTTTACTGAGTGAAGACACACACACAAACATAGAAACTTTTGTCTTACCCGTCTCAATGGTTTGTGCAAACATCTCAAGCCCCTCCAGTGGGGCAGGCGGCTCCTCGGACGCCTCTGGGGGGTCTTTCAGGCACTCCTGAGCCAGCTGCATGCTGGAGGTCATGCTGGATGACCAGCCCTGGGAATCCCAACCCCCGCCTGAGTGCAAACAAAACCACATGGCTCAGTGATGTCTGTCCATCAGGGCTGCTGCAGAAATGCTGCATTACTGAAGATTCAAAATCAGCTTTTGCATCAGCCAGTTTCTTTATGAGCTTTAGCACATACACCTTAAATGACATGTGTGCACTTCCGTTATGATTGGGACATTTAATACTTTAAATTCAAATGTGTCACACTGGTTTTAAAATTTTAAAGATTTTTTTCCACCTGCTGAGCTTTCTGTAGCCCTACACAGAGATGAGAAGATTATCTGAGACTGACAGCAAATTCATAAAAATCAACATTAAAAAAATGACATGGTGTACAATGTTATGAACAACTGAATACTGAATTATTTCACATACTGCAAATTGCACATACTGTACAATGTCTTCTTTGCAATTGAATTATTTCATATTATTTCATATTCATGGCACAATGTCTTGCATGTTTGTTTCTTGCACAAATTCATGCTGCTGTGGCACCATATGTCACTTAAGTGACTTTTATTTTATTTTAAAATAAAAGTCACTTCATTTTTATTTTATCTCCTATAGTCATCTATTGCTTCTATGTTTAGAATTTTAATTTATTTAATTCTTTTGTAATTGGCAATAATGAGTTCATACTTTCATTCCATCTCATGCTCTTGTATGGTTTGTGGATGACAATAAAGTTCCCTGAAGTTTAGTTATAGTATAGTTTTGCAAAACTGTAAAGAGGGACAAGTTATTTGTTAGGTAGTGTCACAGTTCTTAGTGATTTTGATTAAAATAATTGATTGAAATAAATGATTCTGGACCACGGCCATGAAATGTGGATAGAGTAAAACCCTGTAGCATCCCCTCGCTCAACCTAAGGCTGACTTTTGTGGTGGAAACTAAAAACAAAAACCCAAACGTGGAATCCCACAGATGGACTTAAAATGTTGTTATAAGCAAAACTTACTGGTCCTGTACTTTGGTCGACATGTTATTTGAAGACCAGTAACTTTTAAGGTGCAGTGATCAGTCAGGAGAGCTTGCCATGGGATGGTCACAGCTATGCTCTTCACAAAGCCATCCACTATCTCCAGAGGAGCTCCTAGAGACTCCAGAAGCTCATTGACCGCCTGGAGTAAACAGGAAACAGTGAGTCAGGAGTGGGGAAGAAAAACAAAGTGAATGAGACGAGAATAACAAGTTTCATCTTTGTCTCCTGAAGCAAAGGGGGTGCAGAGAAGGTGTATGAGGGGATTCTGGAGAGTTTAGACACTAATGAAAGATACAGCTTATCTAAGGGTGTCGGGGGATTGGCTGATGATGTGTTTCACATGAGTGAAGTGAATTTCCTCGAAGAAATGCGAGCCAGTCTAAAAGCATGACGCTGGAGATTGTTGTTGAACTCGAGTGCAGTTGCGAAACACTGGGGTGCACGAGTCCGACACAAACACATGATGGCTGCTGCCGTGGTGGCTGACAGCCTCCTTCTCAGCGCAAACTCACCCAGACATCGAGGTTAATGTCTTTAATGACACCGCTGCCGTTGTACAGGTCCAAGCACAGCTGGTCCAGGCTCAGTCTCTCCTGCAAAAAGTGACCGAGGTAGTGCTGCAGGAGGTACCGACAGGCCCGCTTCTTGATTGAGCCCGACCAGGGGAATAGCCAGCGAGACATAGGGCCAGAGAAAGCGGGGAGAGGGAGCGAAGAGGCGGCGGAGGAGAGCGAGTGCGACTGCAGACCTCTGGCAACTGCATAACAGACTAACACAAAGTGAGCTGAAAAACAAGGAATGAGCCGCAGCTAGCTACGAGGGGCTAAGGAAGGGGTAAACCGTAACTCTACTTCTCCCGTAGGCTGACACAAAAACCAGAAAATCCTTTGTGTCAGGACAGACGAGGCTTCCAGGCTACTTATCGAGACGTTACTCCAACTGCGTGCCGCTGTCTCGGCGCATATTTACGGTTAGTTAGACTTGAACCGGAGCGACAAGTCCCGTCCGTGCGTATCTCTTGTTTCTGGGTTGTTTATTGTTATCATAGCCAACTGATGGTATGGTGAACCCTGCGTACGTCCTACGTCACCGCGATGAAAGGTAAAACCCGGAAACGCGAAATGATCTGAAGCAGACGCCATTTTGGTAAGGTCAACCACTTGTTTATGTCTCGCGAGAAAGAAAATTGGAACCTCTGCACTATGTTGACAAAAAACATATCCATAATGTAGAGATATGAAATGCCTCGTTACATCAAATAGTTGCTCGATCTGTTTTAATCGCGATGACTGAACCACTTTGACACTATCGATATATATTCTCTTTATTATGATATCACAATCTTGGATTAATTTCTAAACTTCTCGATTGGGAATGTTTAATAACTTTGTGACATTATCTAAATTTGGATTAAAACACAAAAAATATAGGGTTGATAAGGATTTAGCAATTTAATCTGTAACTTTTAAATATAATAGAGGCTTTTGATTAAATTAATCAACTATTGGTAACTTTTCACTTGTAGGACCTGGGTAAGTAAAGCAAACAGCCCCTAAAGTTAATTGGTCAGTATCTCAGTTAATTGACTTATCAGTTCCAAGTCTCTGTCTTGGAACTTGTGTTTTTCTTCTGATCAATATTATATTTGAAATGTAGTAACATTGTTCATGTAGACTTTATTGGGTTCATTAGTCACCTACTGTCATATGCTGTACTGATGTAGGCTTTAAAGTAGTTTGAAGCTCGCACAGAAGAAAATTTTGGGACCTAAGTATTTTCCTGGTTTTCAAAAGTAAAAAGAAAATCAAGACTCAAGATATTTTCTTACTATAGTTAAAGTGACATGTAGCAGTTGTGACAAAATATTTTATTGTTTGACCCAATGCAACAACATAATATGAACAAATTCAGCCATCTGTCTTTATTCCTATTAAAACAAGTGGTGACGGTGATTTCTAAACAAACCATAAAAACTAAGGTTATAATGTCAACCAAAGATTGCTTCACAACATGAGTCATTTGGTCACACTTGACATTTGGCTGCTAAAACAAAGCATTACTTAAACCTGATCATTATTGTTAATAAAACAAAACCTTGACAGTGAAGGATAAAACACAAGCCATAAATAAAATTACTGCAGATTTATTTTTCAACAGATGAATGATTAAACTCTTCATTTTATGAATGCAACATCAGGAATGTGGCCCTCCGTCTGGAAAGAGAAAAAAAGCACTTTAGAGTGTTGTTCTAAAATATGTTAATCATATTATTCATTTCAAGTCATATTACCTTTAACTGAGTGAAGACCTGTGCAGCTCTGTTGAAATCCCACTCATTATCTTGCAAACACCTGAGACAGAAAACAAGTGTTAGAAATATATCAATTGTTATCCTGCAGTGCCAACACCGCACGTACAAAAAGAGCCTTACTTTTGTGACCATTCTAGGTTCATGCCCGATGTCTGTGAAAAGGCTGTGAGCATCTCCTGCTGTGGTGCAGTGAGGGTAGGGACAGGGCTAGAGGATGGAGTTGGGGCAGGAGCCACAAAGGCACGGCGGATTTCCTCTGTTGTTGCCATTCGGATGAAAAGCTGATCGTTTACAATGCACAAGCTGTAGCACACAAAATTGGAGTTTGAGCAAATGCGATTTTCTCTGAGACCCACAAGATGTTACTCTTTGTACTATGACTCTATGGCCACAGGGGGAAACAAGTTTTACAACAGGAAGACAACAGAAACCATTGGGAGCTCAATAAACTTACCCAGAACCCCCTGCTGGGACTGTGATGAAAACTCGAGAGAAGGCCATTGTGGAGTCTCTGGATTTACCATCAACAGCAACTATAAAACAGTTGTGACACAAATGAGTAACAAAAATCAACACCACTTACTTGAAGTGGTTGAGAACCACATTTAAAATTCATATTAACTCACCTTCTTTGAAGACACCACTCACTGTAAATGACAGTAGAGTGTTCTGTAAAAAAGAAATTTGAATTAACACTTAAATTATTTTCCAGCAAATAGAGGAGGAGAGTAAGATCTGGCTAAGAGCAAACATGAACTTACGGTGTAGGTGTTTACATCAACAGTGAAAGAGGCAATGTCATGCTGGGTTTTTGGCAACTCGTTGAGGAAAGCCACCACGTTCAGTCTTGTGTGCTTCAAAAGACGAAATCTCATTGCTAACGGAGGAATCAAAAATAAATAAATAAAAGCATGGTCTAAAAATCCCAAAGCATCATCAGCCCTTTTAATTTATATTAAACCAACATAGATTATGGCAGTAGCTTTATTTGGTCAATTTCTGTTTACTGCAGACCCCTGGTTGCACTATCCACTTCCCTGTCAGTTAAATACTTTAACTACATCAGCTGTCCATATCCAAGATATTTTCTCATTATACAAAGGTGGCTCAACAGTCTAACTGGAGTAATATCTTAGTGGTTCCCCATCCATCTCAGGGTGAAAGTTAACTCACTGGAGTCTTTGATCCTTTTCAGGTTTCGAGTGTCTTTGTGATACTCTCCCAGGCTGCTCCTAAAGAAAAAAGGGAGAGGCAAATATAATCACTGAGAATACAGCTGAGACCCATCCTCAAATAGGGATGTGTAAGGAGATGGATAACAGCAGTCATTAATGGGCATAAAAATCTTGTAAATGGATAAATAATTTTTCTTGCTGTTCATTGTATAGGCAATTTTGCTCTAAGGAAATTGTTACAGAAGATGGAAAAAATGATTTTACCTTTACATTCATCAATACTGTGCTTACCTGGAGGGGTTCTGGTTGGAGTATGGTGTTGTCATGGATAATGATGCTCCGTCATGGTAAGCATCCAGAAGAGGCTGTCTGTCCCCAGAGTCGTATATACTGTAGTACCTGCAATACAGTAAGTTGTCAAATGGTATAAAAGTTACCAGTTAACAGGCCACTAGTCAGCTACATTATCAATGCATTAACTCAAGAAAACCAATTAGCCAACTATCAATGAAGAAGCTTACTGTTGCAAGAAGCGCAGGATGAGAGCCTTGATTTCATCAGACCCAAAATAGCTTCCCTGGATTGTTATATGGGAAAACATTTGTCAGGTACATAAATAACATAATTGAGACTTACACGTAAAGGAAGACAGTACAGCTTAAATGTATAGTTTTGAAATTACTTCTTAACACAATTACACCTTGGAGAGCTTGCATTCAAATGTCACACAGACCAGACGTTCAAATAAAAATACATAATGTAACACACAATCGAACCTTGCATGGGGGGATAGTGGTGGGTGCTTCCACATCAAATCCAATTGGTGGTGGGAGATCATGACCATCCTACAATGAAAAGCACACATCAAGTTCCACAGGAGTAAAGTTATTGCTGGTGTAATATACAGTACCATGAAGGTAAGTGGTTGCAGTAAAATAAAGATGTGGACTTACCAGTTTGAGAAGGCGGGGAAACCTCTGCCGCACAGCACTACGACAGAAACAACAACCAAGAGCTGAAAAGTTATTATAAAATACCATACTCACACAAAAACTATGTTCAACAAATGTATAGCACTTTTCCCCATTATATCCAGAGGCTCACTTATGTCATTTTGTGCCCATTAGTTTCTGTAATTTAAAGTTGTTATTTTGGCGAGAACATCTGGGAGAATAAGGTAATATGTAGAGACATGAAAATAATGAAACCACACGCAGTGTCATAAAAAGGGCTTTATCCTTCTTTGCATATGAGTAAATTGACAAATGATCTGTCATTCACACTCTCGTGCTGTCTTCTGTTTTATGTTCTGCTCTCTGACAGTTCTCCCACCCCAAAGTGTACTTACCAGGAGGTATACTCACCCTCTTCCCCAATATGGAGCCCTACACAGATATGACATGGGGAAGCAACACACGCACATTTTCTAGCACACTTACAGACATGCAGAGACCCACAAACCTACCAGACTGTATTGAAAAAAACAAACAAACAAAATAACTATTTTTTAAAGTAAAATAAAGGTGTTATGCATTGCTGGGAGATAGGAGGCCACCAGTCTCATGTTAACTTCCCACCCAAATTCTGGCCAAGATGTCAGGGAGCAGTCTGGGTAAAAAAAATAATGTAAAATTGCACACAAACAAGTTGAACAAGTACCCTAACATTCAAGAGGTGACAATCACTTGACACTGTGAGTCAAATTTTTGGTGTGTGCTCATGATTTTCAGCAAAGAAAGACAACCTGAGGACAGAGCTCAATGGAAAGCATGGTGGGCCTCAAACTGAGCTGGACCCAGCAGTCACACCACTCATCCTTTAGTCTTCCCCTACTGCACAGGCCAAACAGTCATCAGGCTCTCACAGCCAATATCAACTTTAAAATGATGGGTCTTCATGCATAGTAGAAACTGGATTGAATGCTGCAGGCAATTCTTTTTCAAGTTTTGAGCCCAAGACCTCTGCTTACAGAGGGACAGGGATATCATGAAGCATTCAACTAATCAAATTATATTTTCTATTCTGCTCTTTCTGTTTAACATTTGGACTTTTTTACTCATCACAGCCATCATATTACAAGTGTGTTTACACTTATTCTGAGTTATTTTGGGCAAAAATGAACTTCCGTTTCCAGTTCAGAACAAACTTCCCTCATATGTTATTTAAGGGTACTTGTCAAACTGTCCACCTCATTCACGGAACAGAAGAGGCCTGGTATCGGTGAAACAGAACCCAGTTAGTGGAAGAGACAGACTGCCTTTTCTCTTAGGCTCATTATGGCCATCGATAACGACATGTAGCTCCCTCCACAGCAGCCCAACGGCTTTTCCTGTCAAGTCCCGTCACCTCAATTTTTCTTGTCAGCATGTTCTCACTGAGCCAGAGCTCATGGGGACTGAGGCTGAGTAATCGTGACTGTGCCTGCCTTAGGTTGTCCCAGAATTTCGAAGTGGGATCTTACCCGTCATGGGCTATCCAGCCTTCCATACTCGCCTTATGCAGGGGGCCGAGTGGGCAGGGGTGATATGAGGGGGATGGGAATCCTTGGCTGTGGATTCTTCCTTTTAATCCAAACATTTTTCAAGACGTCTGTGAATTTTTGCCCACTATCAAAGATACAAGCTACAGTATTTTAGAATACTGCTCAACAGATAGTGTGAAAGCAGTAGATTGTCCTGAATGAATGTGATGCTTGAAGTATTCTTCAAAAACTGTCACTTGTCAATGTTTTAATTTATCAGCAGCTGTACAGTGGCTTTTTTCAGCAGTTTCTGGGAAAACTAACCAGGATGTCAGTATGAGTGTGTTGGGTACAGCATCAGTGAGCACCATAAGAGAGACCAAGCAGGAAACAAAACCTCACAATAAGGTGAACAACTGCCTGAGAAAAAATAGCTGATCAAATTGCGGATAGTTTAAGTAAGCTGAAAGGAAATACGTAAAGGTGCACTGCAATAAGATGGTCCTCTCAGAAGCTTTTAGTTAGGAAGACATTTTAAAAACAAAACCAAACGAAAAAATAATCCGAACCTGCTGCAAACAAACAAACCTATGTGCTTCCTATTAGTCTCTCTTACACAAAGTCACAATATACTACAGTGCAGGAAGTTAATGAAGAAAATCAGCCGGCACTACTTGGTCCAAACATTCATACTGGACTGTTAGGGAAATGTTTTCTGCTATCACACCAGCATCTTACACACACATATACACAAATGCCTGCTGGATCGTCCCTTGCAGCAGGCCGCTGCTTGCACTAGGTATACACAACTCATAGACACCCTTTGTTCAATACTAATAGTAAAACCACTGCGTCCTTTCCAAGAAAGCTTCTGCCCTCACCCCCCAAAATCCCTGACTGACCTGATGTATGAGGCCTGGTCCTTGAAGTAGAGGCACAGAGGGTTCCTGTTCAGCCACAGCTCCACCAGCTTCAGGCCTTTCACCTTGTCCAGCTCCCGGTCAGACTTCAGCTAGAGGATGTCACGGAAAATTTGTCGTTTTGTATGAGAGAGACTTTTAAAATGTCTGTTATTATAGATCAACTGAGACAAAAGTCTTACTTCATTGTGGGAGAGGTTGAGTGTCTTCAGATTAGGCACCTTGGTCGCCAGTTCAGCTAGTTCATCCAGTTTGTGAATACGATTGTTGCTTAGGTTTAAACAAGCCAGCTGGAAACAGTCAGATAAAAACATTCACAAGACCAATCACCTAATTCAAAAGCAACAAATGGTTAGCCCCACAATATGACAACAACAAAAACATATTTTATTAATGGTACCTCTGGAATATTTTCTTCAATAATCGTAATGACAGCTTCCATATGTGTCTTTCGATTCAAAGTGACTTCGATTTTCTGGGACACCAGATCTGTCATTGAAAATGAAATAAGTTCTCAAAACACACAATAAAAATGATGACGATGACTTAGTTTCATATTCTGTAACAGTACAACAATAATATTAAGCTTGGCATGATTTCGAATTCTGTATAAAACTATCAGTGCTATCTGTACAATCATAAGACAACAATACAGTGACCATTTATTCAGAACAGAGAAAGACTACATGAGGGAGTATCAATACCTGGGTCGGTTCGGATGTTGTTCAAGTCAAGTGCTTGCTGGGAACCATCAAAACGTTTTGCCATGCATTGCTGTAACAAATAAAAGCCAACATGAGAAGCCATTTCTGAGCAGAATAAAATTAACATTACGTTTGACTGTGTAATGATGATGTTCATCAAAAACACTTCACACTATTTTGAAACATTAACTGTAAACTCAAAATCCTTCAGATGGTGTATTACATCCTGTAGCTCACCTTTAGGTGCTCCAAGTGTTCGGGCTTAAGGTCAGCAAGAAGGAAGGATGGTGGAGCGTGTGGGTTAACATGCACCTCCACCTTTATGGAACAAACATCAAGTGACATGAGATTAGTAAATGGTGAGAGGAGAATGCGTGAACCGAGTATGAGAATAAATAAGAATTAGACAAAATGCACAGTATAACTGACTGGACTGACCCAAATATATAAAGGGCAAGATTTTAGTTATTAACCCAAAATACCTTATAACCATCTGCATCTGTGATCTTGTGAGAACATTTGCGTAAAGCAATGGCAGCAGAAGAATCATCCACGTAGAAATGGGCCCTGTCGTGGTCCACATGGTACTGAATGAACAGGAGAGAGAAAGTGAGAAAATTGGAATCTGGATCCAGCTTCACAAACACAATGTCCAACAGCAGAATAAAGTGCTCAAGCTTACCTGTACAGGTGAGAAAGGAACTGAACACAGGTTCTGAAGAGCTGACAGTAACCATTTCTTGTCATATTTTCTTCCATGTGGTATCTATCAAACAGAAAAAACAAAATATATGCTTCTTTAATGTTACCTTGTCTTGTTACTGTACAAGAAAAAGTATCCGGTGGCTAGTGGTCATAATACATACCGTTACTTTGGACCAGCCTGACTGATTTTTCCCTCCTCCACCCCGTTCTCCACCTCTGTAGCCACCTCCTCCTCTACCACCTCCTCCACCCTTTCCTTGACGCCTGTCGCGTTCAAATCGTCCCTCTCCTTTCCGAAAAGGTCTTCCATATGGATTGCTAAAGTGGGTAAAACAAAGACATCAATTAATACAATGCGAATGATCCCAAGGTGTAGTCAAAGAACCTTTCCGGGAAGTTTATATGGAAAAATCCAACCTGTGTTTGCGCCAGAGAGGATCACGGACTAAAATAAGTTCATCTACAAATCCTGCTATGTGCAGTGGCATTTTCCAACAACCGCAAAATGACTAAAGCTGAGTTTACAATAGTGTTTTTGAATTCAACCATTAGCAGGTCTAAAAGTATGTATGTCTAAAAGTGAAGTTATTTTGTACATCTGAAACAATCACATAAAAATTATGTTTAACTGTTTGCAGATTTAAACCAGCAAAAATATCTTGGACAACATACTGGCTTAGTCACTCAGCTACACTTACAATCTGTGCTGGGAGCTGCTGTCCTGAGAGCTATCGCTCATATTTACATCTCCATCAGTGTCTTCAAGCCGAGACCGTGGTCCAGGCCCTCCAAAGCCCCCTGAATGGCCTCCCCGCTGGCGATCCCTCCGAGATCTGTCATACGACCGACCCTTGTGGGAACCTCTGCCTTTGCGGTTGCGAAATTGTGGTGCAGTTCTATCATCATGCTCTGAGTAAAGAAACAAAGTCAGTTTGAGATTAATACTCCATCACAAGAACACATGTTCAGATGCAAGAAAAAATCTCCAGCCAAAATTATAAAATCAATCAGCAAATAAATCAGAAGATGAAAGGCAACTATGTCAAATATTTCTTAATTTTCTGGCACAATGTTGCGTTTATTCATTGCAGTGTATAAACTTATTAGAAACCTCCAAACTCAGAACATACTCATTAGGATCTTTCAAAAAACTCTAGTCTGAATACATAGTGTCCTCCACGGAAACGGTCCTCCACGTGGTGATTGGAAACTACACATATTAATTAACAGATGGAGCTTGTCATTACAGTAACTTGTTTCCTGGCTGCCTGTCATTTTGTGGTACTGTAATAAGAAAACAAAGTGGTGACCACAACGTACAGGTTAAAAACCTATACCTGACACGATTAGCTCGCCACGATGTCTCGTTATATACTTTTACCTCCTAGAACCATGAAATTGGCGCTTCTGACCTCTCTCCTCTCCTCACAGTCTCCAAGGTCTAAAGAGAAATGGTAAAAGCAGCAGAGAAAATGTAAGATTGCGGCTGCGAAGAGGGGGAATTACTTACCGTTGTAGTAGTGGCCGCCGTCCGCCATATTTCTCGTTTACTGGCTAAGGAGGAAGAAAAAAAAAACAACGACACGCGCACACAACCGTGGGTGGTTACTAATAATGTTTCCTCTCTTTCACGTTACGGAAGAATTCAGTTATGAGGCCAGCTCTGGCATCCAGAGTGGACCAAAGCCAAAAGACAAAGGACTGGAGCGCGGAGAGCTCTTTAACTAACCGTTGGCCTGGCGCTGACGTAAACAGGAAGTACTGCTTTTACTTCCCGTTACAAGAAGATGGCGCGCGGATTCAAAACTTTTACTCAGGACCGTTTCTCGAGAATAACACTAATTTTCACAAATTATAACTTAAAATCGCTTACTTTGGGAGGAAAATGATCAAATGAAGAGCGCGTGTCTAACAAGGGACAACATTTAAACATTAGGATAAGATATATGGTTAAATATCCAAACATAAAAAAAAGAATTTAATTCTATGTAACGTCCCAAAGTGACCAATGGGAACGACCTGGTGAACCAATCAATTTGCATCAAACTTACAGACTCTGAGCATTTTGGATGGAAAAATGTCCCAATTCGAAACACATGGCACCTCAGTATGACAATTTCGGAGAGGATCAATGTTGTTGATATTTCAGACAAGCCCAGCATGTACAAACAATGATGAAAACTTGGACAGTCTTAATTTCACATAAAACGTCACGTCCGATTTACGATTTTTTTCCTTTAATATCTAACATGTCACTGACCCGAGCCCGCCCAAATCAAAGGCTGCAATTATGATAAGTAATCAAAGGATCAAACTCACCATGATCCACCACGCAAGTCACCACCAGGTTCTGGTAGTTCCTCCGGAAAAAAGTAGCGCGGTCCATCGGGAGAACCTCCTCAAACTCAGCCTGAAACGAAGCTGTCATGTCCTTAATAAAAACACCGAGTTGATTCTCTGCATATTAACTTGCTTGTATGTCATTTCAGTTACGTGCGTGAGCAGTGGAATTGGGGTTAGCTAATGTTAGCTAGCAGTTAGCATCAAGGTGGCGGAGCATCACACAGACAAAATTCCGACAATATTTACCGATTAATTTTACCGTCGTCATATATTTAGTGACGATGTGCAGAACACCTGTCTGACCTGTCTCCTGTCTCGGCTGTCTTCATCCGCAGCAATCAGTTAGCCTGCCAGATCATCTCCGGTCCGAAAAAGATGGCGCCCCCTGGTGGAAGGTATTAATACAAGTGATTCAAACGTCTGTGATCGCCGTTAGAATAAATAAATAAAAAGAACCTCGACGCTGGAAAGGTTCTGATGTTTTGTTTCAAGAATATATCAAAAATATATTTTTAGAGGTTTTAATTCAACCTTATGGTCCAGAATCACAAAGACTAGTAAAAATGATGGTAAAGATAAAGTTATTTGTCAATATCTGTGAGTATAGCTTGGGTCTCAACATTAGGCACAACAGCACTCCCCCCTATAATGTAAATAAACTGTAATGACTTGACAAGATCCAAATTTTTTCTTATTGTTGCCATCATTTTATTCTCTTTGGATTCAAGAGACAAAATCGTCATGCACAAAGTGAGCATGATGGGCATAGCCTATGCTTGCCCTAACCCTCAGGCTCAGTCATATTAGTCCATGAAAATTACCTTAAAGGCTAAACAGAGCCTGTAACTGCTTAGAAAACACAGACCAAACAGAGTAGATAAAAGCTTCACTCATTTATTCCACGGTTAATTAAAAGGTGTTTTTTTCCCGATTGAGATTTTCCATTAAACCACACAAGGCTGTAAAATACAATGCAATGTAATAAATGAAACCACTGAGCTTGTCTTTTGTAAATGGTCTGGCTTACAGTCAGTCATACACAAACCATCTTCTGTTGTCCAGTGAATTAAATGCAGTAACAGTTCAATGAGTAACAGTATCCATTTTTGTCCACCCAATCCTGAAAGTGAGGATCATTTAAGAGATGTTGCAACCACAACTTTCAGCCTGTTTCATGTAACACTCTTCTCCTGTCCACCACTGTCCTCCTGCTGAAAGGAGGCTGCACAGATGGCCTGGCTCAGAGACGTGATGAGGGAGGACAAGCCAATAAGGTAGCCATCTTCCCTGCTTCCTTCGACCCATGGGATGTTGTGAAGGAGCTTGGTTGTTTCATGCACGGGGGATGTCTTCCCAAAATCTATCATCCACACACTGGCCTTGCTGCAATGGTCATGGACAAAGAGAAGCGAGCTTCCAATCACCTGATTGGGTCAAATAAATACATATATTTCATTATTTATCATCATTGAATTTGAGTGGGGGTGAAATACATTGGATTAGCAAAAAAATCTCTTGGTATATTCTTTGTCTCCTTTTGCATTATTTGATATATAAAATCTTCATCATTGATTTTAGCTGACAATATTTAAGGCAATTTGATGAAAACCAGTGGAGGATTTGTTCACTTGAACTGACCTCATGGGTTCTGAAAAATGGGGAATTCATCAGTGCCTCACTCAGGGCCAGTAATCTGGAGTGATAAGATTTCTGAGAGCAGAAATAGATAACACAGGGTAAAATATCAATTTTCTATATATGTTGTATATTCATATATCTACTAAGACGAACAGAATACTGTAATTTCAATAGTAAAGTTTTCGCAGCAAGAACAATACAATATCCTCTGTGCCTCATGACCCATATAGATACAAGCAATCATGTTTGATTTTAGATGTATTTTTTCCACATATCGTGATTATTCACAGCTTTTATTTAAGTTGAAATCAGTATAATATCAGTTTCTGAACTGTAGAACTGACCAGGATGTCCAGCTGGCCTCTCGTGAAGTAGAGCAGCGCCTCGGTGACTTGAGCTAAAGTGAGAATTTTTCTGAAATCTCGTTGGATAGTGCCGTCCTCCATCTGCTCCACACAGACAGAAACACAGCAGGGACATGACACATGAATTAAAAAGGTTACGTCAAAAGGTCATTTTGAGTGACCTTTGAATGATTTCACTTGACTTTGCTCCTATACCATGATGCCCTCTATCCTGAAGCCCAGTGTGTCTGTAGATGTGGTCGTATCCCTCCACTGAAGGTAGCGCCACTTAGTCACACCATTCTGTGCGTGTTCTTCTGACGACAGTGCAGATGGATCTATTTTCGCCATC
This sequence comes from Trinectes maculatus, assembly GCA_016785345.1. Classification (NCBI taxonomy): domain Eukaryota; kingdom Metazoa; phylum Chordata; class Actinopteri; order Pleuronectiformes; family Achiridae; genus Trinectes; species Trinectes maculatus. The sequence continues at coordinate 242,948 of JAFBJQ010000475.1, read as the reverse complement.
TTCTGGTACATGTCGCTGCGCAGGGTGGCTTTGGCCAGTTCCTCCTCCCTGTATGTTCTGCCAAGGAAACGCCCACATAGTTTGTTGTATAAAAAGACACACTGCTACATGGTAAAATACAGCCTGTATTTCCCCATCAATCAACAATAATGTGAACACTGTGTGGTTTGGTTCTAAGCTGCCACACCAGGGGCATTTTATTCTAAAGAAAAAAGTCTATTTCTGAATTTTTATGAGGAAGAGGACAGCATATCAAAATGCTAGGACAACTTGATCCATGCTATCTGCTGACAAAGATCATATGCAAAGTAGGAAACTGACTAGATGAACCTTCTTTGTTGTAGGAAAAATTATGTTTCAGTGACAAAGTGGTAAATTAACAAAGACCAGTGGTCAGAGATGCTCATCGGGAATCTGAAATAATTATTTAATATAAAGAAATTCAAATCTTCATTCAATTGTGTCACATTCATTAAAAGTCGATATAAAATAAATGAAAAGCCCGTCACTTTTTGCAAATAGAACAGGACTCATCATCTCTCAACCCTACCTGACTCCCATCTTGCAGTCCATGATAACGGGTCTTCTCAGGCCGCTCAGCAGGTCCTCCAGACAGATGTAGCAGTCATTCCCCTTAGTGACTGTGCCATGGTACTGTGGGACAAAGGGTCTCAGAGGGTCTCCCATCAGGCAGTCCAGGCACCTTGCTTCCTCTTCACTGTACAGCTTCAGCACCTCTCCTCCTTCACTCAGCCTGAAGTGACCTGGTGACATCAGTGACAAAGGGCCTAATAATGGATCCATATTATAAGTGATGCCAAAAGGAAATTAAATTAGTACACGTAAGTTGTTGTGGGTGAACTGTAACGCTTGTGCCTTGATGTCCAGCCAGCTGGACCCAGGAGCTCTGCCGGCGCAGTGACCAGTGCATCATCGTCAGGTAGGTTTTCCATGAGCGACACTGAGACATAAAAGCAGAGAAGATAATGATGCTACGCAGATGCTTTTTGTGTACAATGCCCTGTTATCCTATGATCTTAGGGCTTGGTTTGTACTGTCTTTGTGTGTTTATTTTGGCATATGTTTGCATCCTTAATGTTAGCATTTTTGTCCCTGTTTTAATTATTCAGTTCTTGTAAACAATGTCACTTTTTGTTGAGTCACTATAGACACTGACAATGCAGACTGTGGAAAAAACAAAACAAAACAAAACATACAGCTAAGTCTCCTGCAACTGTCTGCACCCCTCTAGTCCCATATCAGTAGTAGCAGCAGCCGGACATGCAAACACCATTCAAATCTGTCAAAGTCCTCATTCAATCCCATGCAAATCACCAGCACCATGTGTGCAAAAACAGTTGCGAGAGAGATCGGTTTAAGACTAACAGAGCAACTGGGACAGAAAACGCCAAGTCTGAGTATAGAAAGTTTTCCAGTGCATCCATCCACTCTGGGTTTATCTCAGCCAGTCTCACCTTCCTGAACGTCTTCTGGTTTCTGTCAACATCCTCCGTTTCACTGAAGACCTCATCACTCTCTGCTGAGGAGAGGTTGACAGAGGAGCAGGAGGAGGTGGAGGAGGAGGAGTGTAGGAGCTTGGAGAGGATTGGATGGGGGGAGGTGGACCACTGATGTGGTGTGTGTGACAGCTCCTTAGCCCTCTCCTCATCCTTCCCACCGCTGGCTTGCCCGCTCTGGCCCTTCTCTCCTTCTCCTGCTGAAACTTCATCCCCCTCTTTCTCTATCTCAGCTTCGAAACTTGTGTTTCTGCTTCTCCATTGTTTCCACTCACCGCCCTCCCCTTCCTCATCGCAGTGGTCCCTTTGGCCATCAGTCTCCACTCGTCTCTTCCCTCTCCACCTTCCTCCTCTCCACCTGTCCGTGGCAGCCTCAAAGCTCCCACCTAACCTCTCCTTCCTTCTCGCCCTCCATTTCGCCCTAATTTCATCCCTCACAGATCTTGGACTCAGTGCTACATCTTCTTTTCTTTCATTGCCTTTATAGACGCCGTCTCTCTCTTCCTTCACCACCTCACCGTGACTCAGATGCTGCTGGGGAGGAACGCTTGCTTCTGAATCATTATCACTGTCCCACTCTCCGAGTCCACCGATGCACTGACTGTAAGGGGGGAAGCTCTTTGTCCACTGGAGTGGGGGTCTGGATCTCACTTGGACTTCACTGTGACTGCCTGATGGTCCTTCACTGACTGTGAGGGACTGATGTGTCTTCTCTGACAGTCCTGCAGAAAAGTCATGATCCTTGGTTTGCTTTATGTCCCCTGTCATTCCCTCCACGTGGTTCTCGTCAGTTGCATCCATTGTTTATCCACTGAGGAGGCTGGATGAGGAATCTGCTCCATGGGTCCGGCATTTACTTGTGTGAGACAGACAGGAAATGTTAATGAGAGACAGTTATGAATATGTTGGAGGAAATGCATTCATAAGTGTGAACCTCCCTCTAACACCAGATATATTGTATCAGCCTTAAAAAAAAAAAACATTGACAAGCGTCATACACGTCGATGTCACCGTACCTTACCTGTCTCTTCCACATGTTAGCTCCCTGTTAAAAAGTTCTCCGTGTGTTGGAGAGTTACATCTCTCTCTCACTCTTGGTCTCTTTGCTGGTGCTGTATTTTGCATGCAGTGACGTTATTGTATTTCCAAAGCTTCACATGGAGCCAACTGCTGGAAATTGGCCAGATCAGACCAGGAGGACATCCAGGAATGACACCTGTCCGTGTCAGGTAGCAGCGTGGAAATGGACTAAAGTGTCCTCCAAACCAAATATGAATATGAGTATGGGTGGTCTGTTTTAGGTCAGTGTGAAAGATGAAGCAAATAGCCTGAAAGGTTTTATAAGGTTTTATTAAGTAGACTCTAAATAGATTTGCAGCTAAGTCACATGCACTTTAGTCAACAGCTCACTCAAAGCACAGGTTGAGTGAGCTGTTGATTTAAATACAATTGGGAGTCTATGGTAAACACTAAGTCAGGGCCAATAGGCCACATGAAGTAAATTACTATGAGAGATTCGGATGAAGTGATGATTTTTTTTTTACACGCTCAGGCTGCTTCTGATTGGTTTGTTTCAACCTGTCTGCGTGTGTTTCTGTTCTGCAGCTCTGTGCTGTCGTCAAAGTGCAGATTGGGCCTCTTCCAGCTCCGATCTGTGGGGTTTATCTGGACGGGGCCGAGCTGCTCCGAGGTACCTGTGGAAGAATTAGTCTCTACAGTTAAACACACCATGACTCACTCGCTTTGTGAGTGATGCTAAAAGCCTTAATAGCAATAAAATGTCTGCGTGCCCTTCTGTGTGTTGTATTTCTCTGTACCCGCAACAACATCTTTGTCATCCTCTTGCCGGTCGTTCCTTTCTCTCTCTGACACAGGTCCATCTGTTCTGAGCTGTAAACAACACAGAAAACAAGCAATCAGAGGCTATTGAGTCTGAGCTGTGACACCTCAGAGGGTTCTGGCAACAATTCACACTTGCTGAAACACAAAGTCATGATCTGCAGCTAAAGCGGGGAGGCTGCGTGTATCAGGTTTAGTGTTGTCTGCAGTGCCTGTCCTTGTGTCCGTTCAGGTGTCCATTTCAGTCTCATCAGCAGCCGCACGTAGCTGAGGACGAAGAGGAAACTGAGGAAGACGAAGTTACTGGACACACCAACCAGCGCTGACATGACAGGGAAGTAGAACAAGAAGTATCTGACAAGGGGACACAGAGACAATCAAAATATAACATTACAGGCGTTGTGGTGTGATGAGTGCTTTGTGGTACAATTGTTAAAACATGATCTGATGGCTGGGATGGATTTCTTTGAGATCAGCCACAGAGAAATCGAACCATCGGGCCGCTGATACATGATACACTGTTTCACTTTTCCGTTTCATGTTACAAATGACATGTTTCGAGCATGGAAGTGACTCCCACCTTATGCCTGTGAAATGAGCATGAATGTTGAGCTGCGATGAATAAATCTGCAGCTTGCTGGACAGGAGCTCAATGACAGCTGTGACTGAGGGCTCATACTGTGCAGGAAGGGAAAAAAAATAATTCTGAGTAGACTTTTTTTGTTGTTGATCTGGCCCATAGTCACGCATGCGCACACACTCACGGGGTCATCCGTGTAGTCAGAGAAGAGCTCCACCCCCAGCTCCTGTTTCTGCTCAGTGGCTCCGGCCAAAAAGGCAGGGAGGAACAGCAGTGTCCCCAAGGTCCTCAGCAGCTCCGACTGGTATCGCAGCATGCTCTGACCATAACAGAACCACACTCTCACCATAACACCACACTGTCACTTATGTACACTGTATGAAAGTAATCAAACGCAAGGACTGCATCTGTTTAGATCATGTATATGTCATTCAGCTGAAAGCTCTGCAGCAGGCGTGAGCAGCTCTAATCTGGCTGTGACCAGGTTGTGTGATTAAGAGGGTTATCGAGCTGTACTCACAAAGCGAGTGCTGGAGGCGGACCGCAGTTGTGTTGCCTGGGGAACAGACAGCAACAGCAACATGCAACAGAGAGTCACAGCAGGAACTCGTGACAAAGCGCTATGTGATTGCACAGACACATGAGGCCCCCTACGAGCGCAGCAAATCGAAGTGCAACTCACAGAGCGTTCAGAGGAGGCAACCTGGCCTCCATCCTGAGAGAAACAGGTGATCCTGATCATGAACATGCCTAGCTCCTGATTGGCTGGGGACTCAGGCATCTCCAGCTGCAAAGAGATCTGATAGGCCTGGCCAAATGTCAGCACCTGTAGATATATTAAAAAATAAAAATAAAAATGTGTGTGTATAGTATTTATGTGGTAAAATTGTATATGTATATGTATATGTATTATTTTAAATAAAATAAAAAATAATGGCACCCTACTATGAATCCTACTGATAGATGTTTGAGAATTAGATGCATATATGTATATGATACATACATGTTTCTTGTTCCTCATCAGAGAGACGTTGGCCACTGGATACGAGCACAAATAAGAGGCAGGAGATTCACAGTCTGTCCTGCAGACAAATGGGAATGACTGAGTGTTAAAACACACAGCCTGTTTTTTCCTAATACAGCCGACACTTAACACGTCATATACCCACCTGTAATAATAGTGCACCGGTGTGGAAAAAACCACAGTGGGCATGTATGAGTAGTAGAAGGTGCCGTATAAAAAGGCTGCAAAACATAGGAGCAGCAAGGTGACAAAGAACAGAACGACGCCCTGCATCACTCTCTGGCGAGTGCTTGAAGCTGTTGAGGTGACAGCGTCATGCAGCCTCTGAAGCACCTGACCAACGAGGTCTGATGGCTCTCCATCAACTCCCGAATGTGAAGGACAGTCCTGATCCATCAAATCTGAAAAATCCAAGAGGAGATGGAGATAATGGAAGTGAAAAAAAAACGGCTTAGAGATTAGCTTTCCCACAAAAAAAAACCACACACTGTAAATTATCTACAGTCACTAAATTCAGTGAAGCTACTGATATAATGATGCCATGAGGGTGAAGACACAAGTCATCACATTCATCATACTGAGAAGTGGAAAAACCACTGAGTCTAATTTCAGTCACAAGCAGCAGCCTTTAGCATCAGCTGACTCCAAACTGGATCAATTGCCAGCTGCCTCTCTGACTGAATTACATGTAATCACAGGCAATTAAGCCGTAGTCCTAGTGCTTGGATACTGTTTACTTAATTAGAAAAGGACAACGCAGGGTAAATCACATACACAATTAAGGTGCCCGATTTAGCCATGGAGGCTAATTTTCATCTATAGTCTTTAGCAGGCTGTTAAAGAAGCGTACAAATAACATCTGGACACATAAAACACACACGGACACTTAAGAAAATAACAAATTCATTGATGACATAACTTTTATGAAATATGAAAACATTGGTTTCATTGGACAATGGTACAAAGCACATCGAAAGCACAAAAGTGCAGTAATTAGCAAAAAACCCCAAAACAGAACAAAACAACAGGTGTGATAGTAGTCTTTAGCAGGCTGTTAAAGAAGCGTACAAATAACATCTGGACACATAAAACACACACGGACACTTAAGAAAATAACAAATTCATTGATGACATAACTTTTATGAAATATGAAAACATTGGTTTCATTGGACAATGGTACAGAGCACATTGAAAACACAAAAGTGCAGTAATTAGCAAAAAACCCCCAAAACAGAACAAAACAACGGGTGTGATAGGTGTATCAAGCAAAAGCACATACATTTACTCACAAAGAGTTGTCCAATTAGACAGAAAACTGTTCAACATCCAGTCAAACATGCCAGCAACACTCATGTGTCTTTATGTTGTCATTATTTATATACGTATATACATATATACAGTATATAAAAAAACTCACCTCTGGTGACTTTGCTTTTGATGACTTTGCTTTTCCTTGAAGAGTCTTATTCCATAGTGTTACACTGCACTGATGAAATGTTGTGAACAGAAAAAACAAAACAGTAATTTGTCCACAGCACTGCCATTGGGCCGGGTTTAGTCCATCCCACACAAATAGAGACACTGCAGCCAACTGGGACAGAGTTCTTAGTGTAACAGGGTTTAGGCCTGAAGGCTTGAGTTTAGCAGCAACAGTGTTATTCTATGTCCCAATTGAAGCTTTAGAGACACCACTGACATAAAGTTAGTTTGGAAATAAAGTCAAACTATATGTTTCTATGTAGCACCTTCCCTATCACAATCATCACCTCGCTGCCTAAAATTTGTCCTGTGAAATAAATGATAAATTATAACATCCCACCGACAGGGGACAGCACTCCATAATGGAACAGAAAAAAACGGAAACGTCCTCCAGCGTAGAAGAAGACATTTCCTCCATCCCACTGGCGCTAAACACAACACAGGAAGTAAACTCCGTCGTCACGAAGGTAACTTTCCTCTAACCATTTCCCCAATTATCAGCTAGTAGAACTTCGTTAATCAGGAACCGAGCAAACACAATATTAATAATATATCTGTAATAGTGGAAACGTATGTTTATTTAAGTGTTTTTGTTCATGGACACATATATATAGAAAAACATGTTTTCCCGATTAATTATGTGTCATATATTCAAGTCAACCTTTATAGATATACTGTATAATAATATATGTAGCATCGTCTCGATCGTTTTGTAGAAGTAATTGTGAAAAACTTTTCATCTGTCTAAACTGCAAACACCTTCCAATGGACACAGAAGGTTAATGAATCAACCACAATGTAAACTGTAATTCAAGTTAAGTCAAGGTGAATAAGCCGCAGTGTAAATATTAAGCTGTTTTTGATCTGCACATTGGAACAGCTGAGAGACCTCTCACAGCAAGTCTGCAGACAGAAGAGACATGTAAATGATAATATTTAGAAAAACAAGATGAAATATGATCTGATAATTAATGCTTCTCTTGAACTGTCTCACCTGCACAATGGAAAATGATCCATAAGTCTCTGTGTTGCTCAGAGAAAGAAATATCTATCAGCCTTAAGTGACACCTTCAGTCAATAAATTACCATCGATATGTATCATAGACTGTGTTTGTTTATGAGATGCTGTGATTCGTGTATTTGTCCTGTCGTGTCTCCTCGTTACAGGATGTCCTGTAACAACAGTGTTATCCGTGTATGTGCATCATCGGTGGGACAGGCACAGCGAGCCCCTGTCCACTTACTGCCCTGTGAGATTGAACACAACGGACCGGCCCAGGTCTCACAATACTTCTCGGCTACAACAAAAGACTGCAAATATGGTACACTCAGAATATGTTCATTCTGATTTAGATTTGGGTTTTGCAGACTGTAACGTCTCTCTCCCAGTAGATTGACACTGGTGTTTGTCCCATAGCTTCTATTTGATGCGTTCTTTCCATCATAGAGAAGACAGTGTCATTTAGAGGGCGTGGGCTGAAGGGGCAGGAGCTCAGCTGTCCACACGGTTACACTGGCCTGGTGCTGAAAGAGGTCAACAAGCCTGGCTCTGACCAAGAGGTAAACAACACTCACCAATGTCTGGGTTTAGCAAACATAAGGTAGATGTTTTTTTCAGGAAAGACTTTCAATGTTTGCTGTTAGCTGCAGGTTTTCTATTTCCCCTTTTTCACCTTAAAAATGTTGTGTACAATATAATGTTTTTGTATGTGTTCAGGACAGGACAGTGAAGGTGTCCTCAGTGTTTGACAAGCTGACTTACTGGAACCTGGAAACTCCTCCGAATTCTGATGACACTGTAGTGATGGCAATGGATTGGCCAGAGCTGGCTGAAGCAGTGAGTTCTTTTTTGCAGCTGACTTTTTAAAGACTGCTTTAAACTTGTTCTTCCATTGTGGAGACTGTAGTTAAGTCCAATTATTTAGTATATAAAAACATTAATCACATAAATGAGTCAAAGGGCTTAAAAGAAATAAGCACTAAACACTAAATATTTGACATCAGAGATTGGTGTCTTGTATCATTAGGAATAATTAGTTATCATAACAATTATGATGCAGGCTGTGTTCCAATTTTAAATTGTATTCAACAAGTTTATTGATGTAAACTGATCGTTTCCTGACACATCCACTTCCTTTTGAGGGCATAACCAGACCAAATTAACTAACAATTTCAATCAAAACATTAGCTGCACAGGTACCAATAAAACTAAAACACAGGTACCAATAAATCAATTTTATCTTTCAGTTCACATACACCTAACTAGTATGAGTAGTTGACACAGTATGGTTCAGATAAAATATATTTCTGGGCAGCAGATTTATTGTTGTATCTATGTGACATCATTGTCCTTTCAGTTATTATTTACAAATATTGACAAAACCCATAATATTGACAACAATATTTAATTGGAAAATGATTTATTTGATAATACAAGGACGGATGGACAGACACTTTTGTAGATGGTTGCTGATATTTTGTCTATTCACAGATCCACGGGCCAGTAGAGGAGTGAGGACCAGGACATCACCTCAGCATGTTAGGCATAAAATGTACAGTTTGCAGTTGGCGATAAGAATGAACACATGTTAACCTGTGTAGTGTCACTGTTTCAAGGGCAAGGGGTAACAGTTGTAATGTTTAAATTTTAGTCATGTTATTTTGTAGTAAAATAAAAAAAATGTTGACCAACCTGTGCACAATATGAGTCACTGAAACATTACAGTACAATATTTACACATCATTGAGTCTGAACAGTGTTTATTCACAAAATAACATTCACATTTTGAGCACTTGCTACCAAGAAACGCTTGAAACGCTTGGGTTTCTATAGAAACACCACTTCATATCTACTTTCAGCTGCAACGAATCAAGTGGTGTACAAAACATATTCATAAGTGTCAAACAGTCACTGAACAGCAGCAACAGCTATCCAAACATAGGCTTGAATATACACCTGTTTTCCTGTTTTTCCATCCTGACTTTTGATTGATGTTTATGGAAAATAACAAGGAAAGTTGATGGTTATAACAAAGAAATAGCAAGGAAAAGACATCATAGGACACACTGTTGAAATAATCTAAATCTGAATTTACAGATGTTTAATGTATTATTTGTTAATTTCTGTACTGCTGGAGCAGTTTTTCTTTTGAATTTTATAGTTTCTGCACATATTAGCTGCTTGTGAGCAGCACTGACAGTTTCATCCTTTAAATAAAACACTTACCAGTACAATATTACTACATCAATGTTTGCTAGCACAGTAACTGCAAAAGGCAATTTTTGAAATTTAAAAATAACATTCAAAATACAACTCTGGTAAGTTATGTTTAGATTAGATATAGCAAACAGTCAGTGTAGAATATCATAAAATACATTTCCACACAACAACAAAGTCTGTGATTGCTGTAATACCCAAACAAATGTAGAAATAAAAGACATTAAAACTGCAAAACACCTCTAAAAGAAGTTCTTTGTGAGGTTTTATTCAATCAACTGTAAATACACACTGATACATACTGATGTATGTATTGATGAAGGAGAGCCGATGTCGATGCCGCACCACTGGTATTTGCTCTCTGTGTGAATTAATTGTACAGTACTTATGTTATCATAATGCTAATGCTGTGGCTGATCGTGTAAGTAGGTATTATAATAACTTAATTATACTTAATTAAGTTATTATTTATGCTTAATTATGTTATTATACTTAATCCGTTATCATGGTAACCAGATTAGAATAATTAGTAATTAATGTTTTGTTAAATGTCTTGCACACCCAACGCAAGAGTCCTAAATTCAGGTTTTATATGTACAGGGGGTCCTCGAGTTACGACGGTCGCGAATTACGTCATTTTCGTGGTTACGACACATCTCCCATGAACTTCCTTGTTCCGGCTTACGCGGTTTGCCCCGTAAATACGTACAGACTTCACACGGGAACTAGTTGGTGAGCGCTCTCTCTGTCTCTCAGCGCGCCTGCTGGCTCTCCAGCACCTCCACAGCACAGCTAGGCTCCTATGCCTTGTGTTTACTTATTTGAAATGGACGGCTGGCGGGGTGGGGGTGGGGGGTTTGGGGGGCAGCGGCAGCCGGTAAGGAGATGCACACGGACACAGATGCGTTCGGGATCGTGGCAATATCGTAGGTTTATATAAATGCTCATTACACTTGTGATCTCAACCCCTACGGTGTGTCAAGAGGGACAAAAAAGGCAATTCTCCATAATAAACTCTTATTTTAGCGTGGTGTTATAGCGACATCTGGTGGCACAATGTATGCACAATGGCACAATGAACGTAAGATCCGACTTGCGTCGAAATTCGGTTGCGACACATTCTCAGGAACGGATCTCCGTCGTAACTCAAGGACCCCCGTATTCAAATTTTTGTTGATAAAAATTAGGTTGTAATAAATTACTCTGGCGATATTATGTTAAACCTTACTACTTAAGGGGAGTAGATTATGCAGTGACTTTGCAATGTATCAACTGGTTGATATTTTGTGAGCAACAATGCCAGTCCTGTTCAGCTTCTGAAATGAGAATATTTTAATTATTACAGTTATAAAGTGTTCTAATTGCTAGTATAAGACATTTGAAGAAGCTCTCTTGGACTGATTTTCACCATTTTCTGGTGGCTGTGGTGGCAGGGACGCATCCATATCTGCCTTGCTGCGTTTGGCGGGAAGTGTGTGGTCATGAGCTTTGCGAATGTGTCGGTAAAGGTCTCCTGATTGTGTGTAGCTTCGGTAACAGTAGCGGCACTCATAAGGGCGCTCACGTGTGTGGACAATAGCATGACGCCTTAGTGTGTATGTGCATGAAAATGTCTTCCCACAGACACCACATGTGGGGACTTCCTCCATAAAGTTCCCCGTAGAGTCCTGGAAGTAGGCAGGAGAGTCTGAATGCTGCTGAGGTGCGGACAGAGGAATGAGGGAGGCAGGAAAGGAGGTGGTTTCTTGGGAGGAAGGGCCAGGCCCAGGGGAGGAGGAGGAGGAGGGAGACAGAGGGAAGGAATATTCATTTGAATGCGAGTTCATCTGTCGTAGAGCTTGTGGGTGGGAGTGGAGAAACGGAGAACTATTCAGCTCCTCTTCCTCTATTTCATCTTCAATCTCATAGTTCTCGTCCATCACTGGCTGTGTCTCTTCCTCTTTCTCCTCCTCCAGCTCCTCATCAGATATTACTATAGCCTCCACTTTAACTTTCACATTCTCTTCATTACTGTTGTCTGCCTTTGCCCTTCCTACATTTCTACTGGTGGATAAAGCTCCCACATCCTCCCTAAGTCCTTTATGGGTTTGTTTCTGAGAACTGCTGAGAAAGTCAGAGTTTTGGCCTTGGAGAGACAAAGTGCTCTGAATGCGAATTTTAGGAGGTGTACGCTTAATTGGTGAATGCTTCTGACTGGCTTGTAAGTGTGGGATAAGCGTTGATGCTGGGATTAACGTGATCGTCTGCTGTCCTCCTTCTGATCTACCTTGATTGTTAGTCTCCGAGGGATTTCTTGCAGAGTAATGGTCAAGGTGTAGCTGTGTAATGTCTTGATGCTCGCTGGGAGAGAGACTGGAAAGTGCAACCTGTGGCCGACCAGCAGCCAGACTCACTGGAACCAGGGAGGAAGAAGAGGAGGAAGAGGGCTGCTGGTTGACGCTGTGGCTGGTGAATGAGAAAGAGAATCAGTGAAAGAAAGAACAATTTGATGTATATAGAACAGAATGCACATAAATTAGAGGATTTATTACAATTGCAATACTATTATTACTATTAATTATTTGAATATTGCCCTTCATTCTTTGATATGAAGGATGAGGGATGGGGGACACATTATTGGTCTAAATGTAGCCACAGTGTGACAATGACATATACTGTTAAAACATTCAAACCATAATTGATTTCCTGAAATTCCCAAAAGATTACTCCACCACTATGGGGCTAGACTATTGGGTCGGTGTATTATTTCTTTTGACGTAAAATGCTGCAAAGGGGCTTCAAATAGAAACCTAATTGCTTGCTTACTGTTTTCATAATTCTCTAGTAAAAACAGAATAGAAGAATATACAGCTGATTTATACCTGTATGTCTCGGTTGTGCTACAAGGGCTGCAGAGTGCCAACCTCTCCCTGTGACCTTCGATCTCCAACCCTGAGTGACCTCCAATGGTAAGGCCCTGAACCAGCTCTCCACTTGGAGGCACAGGAGGAACGTCCATACCTGGCTGGGTGGTATCTGCAAGATTGGGGCTCAGAGGAGTCTGAATCCGTGCCTCTGATGACCCATCAACACTCCTTTCAGATTTCACAGACTCAAATTGCCTCTTCTCCGCCACTATGGATACTGGTGAGCTTGGCCTCATAATGGTGCTTGGATTCAAGTGATTTCCAGCCATGGCCACTACAGGCTCAGCTCCACCATCATCCCCACCCTCCCTTCCTGTCTCCATTGCCTTCCTCACAACAGCACTCTCCTCAGAGCGAGTGCTGTCTGCCTCAGCCTGTGGCCCTCGTCTTTGCAGTCGTCTCTTGCACACTCTAACCACCTCATTCATATGCAGAAAGCTTGCTGCAGCCAATATGTCTTCCACCGGTGGAGACTCCTCCAGCTGCAACACACCTTCATAGACAAAGTCCAAGAGTAAGCCAAATGCTGCAGCTGTGACAATGTCACTGTCAAGTGTGACGGAGGTGCTAGTGCTGTTTCCACCATTGCCCCCTGGGGAATCTGAGTAAAACATGTGGAAGAAAGGCGAGCAAGAGGCCAAAACGGCCCGGTGAGCCAGGAAAGAGGATGATCCCACAAGGACAGTGCAGTCACAGAGAAAGCCTCGCTGACGCTGCAAACGCAGAGCTGATAGTAGCTGCTGGGAATGCTGGGGGAACTCCATCATCTTAGCGACATAGAAGATAAAACAGGGAAAACACATAGATAATTCAGTGTATCCTGATCGAGATAAGGGCACTATACTGTTTCCAATGAAATAATTATTTTCAAACAGCTCTGTGGCCAAGTACATTTAGTATCTGAAATTTTGTTTTGGAAGCTGTCCTATGTAGTAATAATAGTATAATATACTTCAGTAGAGAACTTGAGTAAAGCTTCTTTCCATCATGATAGGTAGTAAAGAAGTAAAAATGGTGAAACAGGTTTTTATTCTGTTTCGGGTGGCCTGGGCCTGGAGTGTTACATCAGCAAAACAAACAGTGTTATCATTGTGTATACAACTGACAGCTATATACACGAAGAATTCTAGGACGCTGTTTGTAAAATAAACATTAACGGCAGTATACTCACGGAAAGTACGGAAAGGTCTGGTCGTCTCTTCAAAAACCGAGTCTTCGGAGAACTTCCATCCTCTTACACAGCAAACTACGTTTCCATGGTGATCTCCCCGAATTCCTCAGAACAGGGACACAGTCTTCGACTCACAGTTGTTTTTTATGTTGACATAACGCTACATAAAACGACACAGACAATTACAAACAGCTGAGGAATAAGCAAAGAATATAACCTTACATTTACAAAGGAAATATTGTTCCACGTGCCCAGGTTGCCATATGAGAGAAAAGGGCAGTTCTATCTCAACCATGCTAATATTATTTAGCCAAGTTAGCTCAACAGCTCTGTGGCATTCCAGCAGCGGGAGCTCAAGTGGCCGTAGTTTTCTGTTAGCACGGGTTATCCTGAAAGAGACAGAACCGGTTCCAATCCCGGAAACGCCATAATGTAATAAATGTGATAATTACTAATTTACCTGCCGCTAGATGTTGTAGCTGTGTGTGTTTTCCTCCGAGACAAAAAGCATCTTTTCTTCAGTGGTTGCAGGCAGCTCCTTTCCACACCGCCATCTACAGACGGATAGGGAGAACAGACAGGAAGTGTGAGCAAACTGTTTGTTTACATCGGTGTACGTGTATGTGTGTGTCACATACAAATACAAACTCTGTAATACACGTCACATCATGATCTGACTCGTTAAGCTATCAACATTTAAATGGATAATGACAAAGGAGGAAGAGGAGGCAGAGGAAGGAGAAGAAAATGTGGCGGAGAGGTGATTGTTGTTATTTGGAAGCCAGTTCAAAGATTTCTGACTTCATGACACGACTGAGACTGTATGAAAACTGACAACATTACTTGTTAGGCTTGATATAGTCTACTTACTATTATTTAAGTATAGATATAATTAGAACTGGGTTTAATTGTGTGTGTCTGTATGTTTCTCCCGATCAGGACAGAGACGTCCGCCTGTCTAAATCTATGTCATATGCTCTTCGCCATGGAGCTAACCAGATGGGTCTTAGCATGGGTACAGGTGAGCTGCTCACAGTCTGGTCTATGAAACAGGACTCCATTCACTTATGGAACTTTAATTTTATAAGACCGTTTATTTGGGCAACATTGATGTTAAATAATTGCTTCACATTTGAAAAAAAATCCATGAAAGAAAATGATGTGCTTGTGCTTGATGAGCTCTTAATTTAAACAGTGCAAACACAGAGGTTGTAAACCACCGTCTTAGCAATTTAGTCTCCAGCTAAAATTACATTGATCATGTGATACACCAACACATATAATCCAGCACAGCATGGACTGCAGAGAAATGAGTCCAAGGGAAAAAGGGAAATATACCATGGCCATGACAGGTCTTATCTTCACAGATGGCTTTTTGTTTGTGGACGAACTCCTGGCTCACCCACAGTTCCGTTCATACTCATTGGAAGACATTGAGAGAGTTGTGGCCGTCAATGACAAACAACGCTTCAAGCTCCGTCCCCACCCAGAGGATGGACGCCTACAGATACGAGCCAACCAGGGCCATTCGGTGCTGGTATGCAGAGCAGTGTATTTTATCACCATCCACCATCCCACAGGGGTGGAGTGGTGGTATTATCTTATTATCTTCCTCAGGCTTGGGTCTGGGATTTTAGAGGTTCTGTGCAGTATCTTAGCTGTTCCTAGGATTGCAATTTTCTGGACTGAGGCTTCAGATGTCGATCCTGTGAACAGTGACAGTTCAATTTCTCTATAAGACTTTTTAACCAACAACACAGTCAGTGCAGATATTCTTCTATTTGATCTAACAAATGTATCAGTGTATATCGTTTTATCTGTTCCAAAAAAAAGCATCCTAAATGATGTGTGAATACCGCTGTGGTCAGGTCAGGGATTTGGATCTGAAACCGGTCCTGGCTGGTTCTCCAGACTGCCCTTCTGAGGCGGTTCATGGCTCTTACCTCTGCAAATGGAGCTCCATTCAGCAGCAGGGCCTGAGCCGCATGAAGAGGACACACATCCACCTAGCAACAGGTCTCCCAGAGGACGCTGGCGTCATCAGTGGTAAGCTTTGTGTGCGTTTGTGTGTGGCAGATAAAGATACACAAACATGTCTGCTAAAAATGAAATGTCCCACCAGGGATGAGAAAAGACTGCGATCTTGCTGTGTTTATTGATGTGCCACAAGCTCTTGCTGGTAAGCATAGCCACTTGACTGTTGCCCAATATGCTGTTGCAATGCAGTAAATTCAGGCATCGCAATTCCTTTGTCCTCCTCTCATTTGTGTCATGTCTGCCAAATGATACAGATGGTATTGAGTTCTTCTGGTCAGAGAATGGTGTGTTGCTGACTACAGGGGATGCAGAGGGAAAACTTCTTCCAAAATACTTCAGCCGAGCCTTAAGACTAAGACCTACAAGTAAGAAGAATTATGTGGATTCACTCAATTTCAGATTTTTGTTTGCATGTACTTGAGGTCATTCTTGTCCTGTGTTTCAGGGAGCATCCTGCCACTGCAGTAGCAGCAGGGGATGCTGATTTTTCATTGGTCACTTGAGTGCTCCAGCATCCTGTGGTTGGGTGATGTTACTGTATACTAGTTCCCATGGCAACACTTTATGCAATGGCAGGAGCATTGTAGTAAGGTGATTTTGGTCAGAATTCTAAGAGGCCTCTCAGAAGTCATCCTAAATGGATCAGCACTATCATTATTGTACTAATTTTACAAGATAATTCAAACAGCGTATCCTGGCAGATGTTCAACTTTTTAGACTTTTTGAGGCTTTTTTTCTCTCTGTGAGTGCTAAATCAGCTCTGGCACACATATAGACAAAATAGACAATTTCATTTGTAAAGCTTGTAACAACGGTTGCAAACAGGCACAGTCTCTTCTGGCACCAAACCAGGCTTGGAAACAGTCATTTGCAGAGATATTGCATGTGTGGTAAGCCACGTGACTGTGGGAAAGCAGAGGATGCAGACACTGTGGGTTTTGCTAACGGTCTGCCTTCATGGGTTCTTGTAAGATATGGACACACTCACAGCATGTGTGAGGAGATAATTGGTCAGAAGCTTCTTGTGTGGCAAACAGCAGCAGTTAACAACATATGCTATGACTGACTGTAAGGTGTGAAGACAATCGAGAATCCAAACTGAAATGCTGTCTTTATTTTAATAAACTGGTTCTTTCTAAGTTTGTGTGGTCAACGTTTCATATCGATGTGAATTTTATGCACTCATTTCAACAGTGTAAATCTCACCTCAAATAATAATGTGGCCACGGTAATGTGACATTTATTTTTTAATAAAAGTGACAGTATGAGTGCAGTTTTGAACAGTCCTAAATAATACTGATTATGGGTAAAAAACATTAGCTGCTGGCTTATCCGAGCACTGAGTTTACATTGGCATGAGTTTATTTTGTCCTACTAACGCTGAACCAGGTTACCAGGGGTCGTCCTTTCTGAAGTAAAGTTGGAGTCGGCATGAGGACCACCCGGATCCTGAACTGTCTGAACCTGATCATGTCTTCCACCCACTGATGTAGCTTTTGAATAACTGAATGTGAAACAAAGGCTATATAAGAACCTCAGTAGACCTATGGGGTGAATTTACACACATACACTTACACAGTATATCTTAGTTTTGTCATAATATCATCTTTTTTGTGGTCATTTGCCTGAAAGCAACATAAAATCCACTGTGGGGACACACCGAGGATCAGATATCGGCATCTGTTGTGTCCATGTGGGTTAATCTTAGAGAGCTTCATGGCCACCAGTCAGCTTGTGAAAGAGTTCCTCGTTGAGTGTGTCGCTCTTCTCACGACTGCGTGTCAACATGAAGATGTAGCCTCCAATAAACTCGTGAACGATTTTGCAGTCAGCAGTCACACAACCAAAAGCAATGTTGACATTGCCGTCAAACTCGATCGCCACCTGTAGATGTCAGATAACGCATGGTATCACAAACAGCGTAATGACTTTAGTTTTGTGATTTCTATGACAACTACAAAAACATGACACAAGCATGATTACAGCGTGTGTCTGACCTGTCGTATGTCCCAGTTGACATTCCACTGCTTCATGTTGTTGTAGCGCCAGGTCTTGACCACGTCACCCACCCCCAGGTCAATACGGATCAGGCGGTTGGGGGCGATGCCCAGGACCTCGTCTTTTCGGCTACCTTTGAACCTACGGGTCAAAAATATCTTTCAACTTCCTGTATTTCAAAATCAAGCTTTGAACAATGTCACCACTTATATTTATAGCACTACTAATTCAGGAGAAGCTGCACAGCAGGTTTAATTCAGAACGATAAAGAATTCCTCTACAGAATAGTGTCTTTCCGATAGCTATCAGGATGATGTGATTAGCCTATAATAATTAGGAAAAAAGTGGCAAGAATAATTTAACAAATCAATGTTTCATTTCTATATCTTTTTCGTTGCTCTGGTTTGTTTTTCTTTCACAAATTAAAGGTGATCTGTGAGTTCTAGATTTCTCACTCATGTCATAACAACACTGGATTAAATAGATGCTTTCAATGAACTGGTGATGCCTGAAAGGCTCAAACTGACCTGACAACGACATATGAAAGGCCATAGTCAGGCAGGGCCTGCCAAACCTGCAGGAAGCGCATCACCGCATCAGTCAGTGAGAGCTGAGCCACGTTCTGGTATGCATCCAGGATACGAGGGGTCAGCTGGAGGAAAAGGCACAGAGTAAAGCTCACATGTAATTACATGTTTTCTGCCTTGAGCACAAACCATGTATGAGTACTGCTGTTTACAAAAATGATTAAGTTAATATAATATATCAGGTGTGATTAGGCCTATACTCTGCTGTAGATGTCTTTTGAAATATGAAACTTTTAAATTATTTTGTGTCTGTGTACAAAATCATTCCCCTCTGCAGCTCCTATACCTGTTTGGCTTTGTATTTCTTATGGTAGCGTGGTGATACCAGACTGTGGGTGTTGATGCTCTCATCGTTAGCTGGTACGTTGCCGTGGGAACTGGAGTTGGTCTTTTGCATTGCCAAGAAGGTGTGGATGCTCTGTATTTCGCTCTGGAAACTGCTGTCTGCGAGGCTCTTGCCTTTGGAGGCCAGCCGACATGCAGCCATCCACTGAGCATACTGCTGCTCCTGGAGGGGGAGAGACAAATTGGTGGAGGTGACAGATGTGAGGAGAAATGAGGAGAGACGTGTGTGTATATATGTGTGTGCCTTTGTGTATTTGTGTATGTTGGGGGGTGACCTCACATTTTCACAGCGCAGATAGACCTCGTTCATGCCCTCAGGTGCTGGTATCAGGAGTCTGATGAGGAACTTCTGCGTGGCCGTGTTAACGTCTGGAGCCACTTCACACCCTAGAGACGAAGATGAACACTGGGTCAGCTGTCCCTGACATCTTGAATATATTGTCCGATGAGCCATACTAATATGTTGTAATTTGCATTAGTGTTGAATTTAATTTGTGATGTCTAACACGTCTGAATAAATACGATGCTAAACTATGACCGACACTCCCTTGGCCTCTATTCTGTCAGGATTTTGGTTCTGTTGATAACAGAGTATATTATTGACTACAGTTCAGTAATATATTAGGTACCTTTGAGGTTAATCTGTTGAATGGGCTCTCCGATGCTCTCCTCTTTGCTCTTGAAGTAAGAGATGGAAGAATCCTGGAACTTGAACCAGTACTGCTTGTATCCCTTCAGTGTCAACCTCTTTGGTCTGAAATATACAGGTAAAGAGATCGAGTTAGGGTTAAATGCTTTTATTCAAGGTGTTCTTGTTTTTCAGGAAACAGGTCATTGACTCTTAGTTATCTGTTATGCAGCAGATGTTTATATACAGTATGTCTATATTGTTATAGAGAAGGTATTTGATAAAGAAGGTATTTGATATGCACCTGAGAGGACTGAGAAGCTGAAAACGAATCTCACCTGAAAATCTTCAGATAGTCATTGAGTTCGGGGGCAGTCATGTATTCCTGGAAGAAAGACCGATATTTCAGTTGATGAATTAATTCCCTTTTTTAGCACCATGAAAATAAAAATATCTGAACATGTAGGTGTTTTAAACATTTGAGACCTTCGCTAGAAACCGTCTGACCATTGTATGGACCAAAAGCTCGTATCTATAGTACAATACATCAGCCATAGTAAAGTTAGCAGAGACAAGCATTACTGCAACCAGCTCTCAAAACTAGAGATGTAAATGCAATATTTCTGACCAGCATCTCAGATGCGGAGCTGCTCTCTCCCTCCATCTTGACTTCCAGGGACTGCAGGGCTGAATCCAGGTCATCCATGGCTGCATTGGAGCTCAGCAACTGGGGCTCTGACTGAGCCACCTTACTGATGTGGTACTACATGAGTTTGAACACAAGATAATATGTTAAAATAAAATAAAATAAAATAAAATAAAATAAAATAAAATAAAATAAAATAAAATAAAATAAAATAAAATAAAATAAAATAAAACGAATTCTGTAAATACAGCAATTTCAGCTTCGGCTGCCATGATTCTTTTACCTGTAGAGCTCCAAACAGCATCATCTCCTCCTCCGTGCAGTCGATGTCCTCCAGCAGGATGGCCCAGCGAGCCTGTTCATAAAGCTGGGTCAGACGCACAGCATCATACTGCAGGGCCACAGGCGAGAGGAAACAGAGGGTGGAGGTCAAAGAAAGGATGCACTTCTATTGTAATGTACACAAAACACATCCTTCTATTACTTCAGCATGCACGCACACACCTTGGGTTCTAAGTCATAGATGGCATAGTATTTGAATCGAAGCCAGAGTCGGTCATTTTCTTGGATTCCCTGCTGCATAAGACAACGAGATGAGTCCAACCACCTGAGGAGAAAGAAAAGGTTTTCAGTTTTAAATGTAAAATAAACATATATTGAGGGCGCTGGGGGGTGGGGGGGCTGCGGGTGAACTTTAATGTCAGTTTCTCACTGTGTGCATACAGACATACACATGTATTCTGTTTTAACTTGTGTGTATGTGAATGCATACCTGCCGTTAATGTGGGCCTTGTCCACCACACTGGCTGGGCGGTACTGCTTGGCTATGACCTCTGGGGCAGGGGGAGGCTGGGTCACTGACAGCATCTTGTAGATGGCCTCCATCTGAGGCGTGTCAGCAAAGTGAGCTGGCATACCGTTGTACAGACTGGGCCTGGACACTGCAAAGGAAGAGGCAGTAGGAGTGTTACAGTTATTGCTCCATATTTACCTCTGAATCATTTACATGTAGTTTGATGGCAACTCTCTGTGTGTATAAAGCCTGTTGATCTGAAATCTCAAGCAACCAAATCACCAGGCACAAGAAAAGTAACATTTTTGTTCTGTCATGCTGAAAAATTAACACATTTCAACAATTTGTTTATTGACGGCACAGCAACGAGGATTCCAGAGAGAATCCTTTGTCAGAGAGCAAAGTTGTAAACTTTAAAAAATTTGTTTGTTTTTATTTTTTTTGTTTGTCTGTTTGCATTTTGGCCCTGAGGAGTAAATGAAGTGTGAGTAGTGTACCCGAGGAGAGGGGCACCTCGGTCAGGTCGTAGATCTCCTCCATCGAGTCTTTGTCTTTCTTCTTCTTTTTCTCCTCTAATGGCCGAAGGAGCGAGAGCTCCTCGGGGTGACGGATGTCTGCGGAGGAAATAGATACAAATAAAATGTACGATATTGAGAATGGTACGACTTGTCTGTTCTGACTCCAGATCAGAAGGTTGTGTGTTCAAAACAACTGCTTTTGTTTATTGATCTTATAACTACAGCTGATGTTAAGCATGGCTGTTTATTCAGAGGATACATAAAAGGCTTCACTAATGTCAGTCACTTCACTAAGTACTTTGCATATTGTCTGAAACACACAATCACCAGAGGGTCTATAAAGCTGCCACTGTCAGTAATGAGCTCTCTGAACACTAAAACCACAGGAACACAAAGTGTATGGAACAACAGTGAATAATGCTTTTTCACAACCTTCCCACTTTGTTATCACCTCCTGGGAATTTCTGGTAAGGAATTAAGACCAAGAAGTGCTAAAATTAGATTAAGTGAAAGCACGAAGCAGACGGTGACGGTCTTGATTCCTGTCAGTGTTGTTACGTCCAATTAGACTGGGACATGTAAAAGAGACACTTTTGCACTTCTTAAATAACTGTGAATAGCTATTATAGTGTGAGGACACACAATTAGCAACAACACAACGCAGTCTTGGAACGCACTGCCAGCTCATGTCAGAATTTGTGACAATTACACCTCCTTTAAAAACACCCTTAAACAGCGGTTAAAAACAAGCCAGACCTGCTCTCATGGATAACCTTTTCTTGTTTTGTACAGAGACTATTAATGTAAATTTGGATTTACTTTTGTACAAGATTTGTAGTGTTATATGTTGTATATATTTGTCTTGGTGTATTGTCGGTGTTATATGTTGTATATATTTGTCTTGGTGTATTGTCTGTGTTTTATGTTATATATATTTGTATTGGTGTATTGTCTGTGCTATATGTTGTATATATTTGTCTTGGTGTATTGTCTGTATTTTATGTTGTATATATTTGTCTTGGTGTATTGCTGTATTGTCTGTATGTTTTTTGTCTTAGGACAACGGATGAAATTTAGCAACTGTGCTAACTTCGGCATATGTATATTGATGTTTTTTAACTGATATATTGATTAATGTGCATTGTCCTAATCAACTAAAAAAATAAAAGACCTGAGAGGTGGAAAGAGAATATAAGGAGGAAAGGAATATTTACAGTTAGTTATGACAGTTTTGAGTAATGGTTGCGTGAGAATCGACATCCAGTTGTTTGGATTTTTGGTTTTTCAGGAAAGAAAGACAGAATGAAAACATACTGAGCATTTTGCAGATGCCCATCACGGTCTGAAAGACGGGGTTGGAGAAGCAGGCTTGGAGCCTCAGGGTCCTGCCGTTGGGCAGACCCAGCTTCAGAGGCTTGTGCTGGGGCATGAAGAGCAGCCGGGCGTCAGCGTGGATGCCATATTTCTCCAGGGTCCAGGACGTCCGCAGCAGCCACCGCTGCTTCTGCTCCCACCACAGTGCATGGTCCGACCAGTCACGATTGATCTCTGACACAAAACAGATGTCATTAAAAAGCCATGCAGAGTTAATCTTCATAGGTTTATGTATTGTCTTGTAATACTTTTGATTGAATTGTTTGGACTTGTTATTAGTGGCATGTCCAAACAGTGGTTATTACACTCTGAATAAGTATAACTGTAGATTACAGCAGACTCTGTGGCGCAACGGTAGCGCGTCTGACTCCAGATCAGAAGGTTGCGTGTTCAAATCACGTCAGGGTCAGTTGCATTATGTTTTCTTGTACTGTATTTGGATGAGTGCGTGGTGGCTTTTGTTCTCATTGCACCAAGCTTTAAGACTGTTATGAAGCCTTTGAATTAATGGACAAATTAACTACTCAAGAGTCAAAGACATTGTGTCTGACAAAAACTCTACTAAAGGATGATAGATATGAAGAGAAATCAATTGTCAAGTGTTCTTTGCCTCCATTGTTTTGTTTTTTTTTCTGTTTTAGGGATAATCCCATAACAGAAATTGCAGTTGCATCACCCACTAAGGGACGACTATAATAAATCCATTACATACACAATTATCCAGCACATCTATAATGTATTATCAATTCATGTTGCTCATCTACAATAAGTCACAATGTGTTTATGTGATTACTTCATGCTTATTGGATCCTCAGTCAGCAAATGTCAGGAACCATTAACTTCATTCATTAATTTAAATGCTAACAAATGAGCTGGATTCCAATTATTCTACAATGATTTTAAATCACCATCTGTATTGGACTGCCTAATAACCATACAATAGTGCTATATGAATGCAAATTATGCAACTATAGTCTGTACACTGTGACTGAAAAAGATACAACCAGAGTCAGACAGACAGCGACCTACGTGTCTTCTCCACCAGTTTCAGAATGACCCCACCGACATGAAGTTCAGAGGTCACACTAAGTGTGACAGGTGGGGCATCAGGCCCCAGGTCCTCCACCGTGACTGACAGGTCCCATGCTGCCATACTTGGAGAAAGAGAGTAAGACAGCGAGAGAGAGAATGAGAGCGAGTGAGACAGTGGGGGCTGAAGGAGACAGGTCTGACAGACTGGACAGGTACCAGGGGAGGAGAAGAGAACAGGAGAAACAGACATAGAGAGAGAGAAATAAGATGTAGAGATAAGAAGTTACAGATCAAATGATCTCTAAACAATCTGAAAAATATACACTTTGATATGTGAATAAATGAACACTCAAGTAGAACAAGATCATAACTTTAAATACTGAAAGTATGAGAGACAATTGCAGTTCACAACACATACATGTATTTTGCATTTTGATTTTAATATCACTGTATAAAATGACCCGCACACATTCATATACACATTCATTTTCAAGAAGGATGTACATATTCATATATACATGATGAAAGATGAGACAGAAGTTGATAGAGTTATGCCAGATAAAAACTCCTCAGCTACATCTAAGCCTCGGTTTTTTAAAGATTATAAATCATACTACAGGGCTCCGTATCACATGATACTGAACAACATGGACACACACACACAAACATGGACACAACATGGACACACTCACAAACTGTATTTCCAGTTTGAGGAGCACTTCCTCTTTCTGCCTTAAACTATCAACATGGACACACGCTTCCGGTCTCTGACCCACCCGAAATGTGACGTTCAGCCAGTGCCAAAAAAAGGTCAATTACTGCATGTAGTGTGACAGTGTAAGCCCTTCTGGAACACATAGAATAATTTAGGATAAAAACCAAATCTACGATGGTGTACGGTGTCAATATATTTATCAAGACTTGTATCACACTGTAACAAAGACTAGATGACATGGCTGCATCATGCCACACCTGTTTTTAAGGCCTACATTTAATTGTCTTCATCCAATAACAGATGCCAGAGCTGAACAAACCCTGTACAAACACACCTTGTCCTAACGTCCCCTCTGTCCCCTTTCTCTCTCTCTCATGCTTTTATAAACGCATACATGCAAACACACATATACAAAACTCACACACATGCACACATTGAAAGACAATACCTTCAGTCTCCCCTGATTTTGAGAACTGGAAACTGGGCGACCCCGGTGCCTCAGTCAGATCCCTGAAGAAGTTTCCCACGTTTTCTGTGAAAATTGTGTGCAGGAGTTGTCGCCGCTCTCAGGTTGGGCGGGTTGTGGTCTGTGCTGCTATGTCTGTGCCGCCTTTGTCAACTCTGTCAAGAGAGACTTGTTCCTTTTTTTTTTGTCAGCTTCCGCCTGGCGGAAATTGTCTTAACTTAAGGTTTTAGCTTTTGACTGACTGGCAGTGTCAGTTTCACAGATGAGGCAATGCGTGTGTGTGTGTATGTGTGTGTGTTCCTGTACAGACAGTATATGTGGAAGAGATGTTAAATGACGGAAAACGAGTATTATCATCCTCCCAAGTTGTTTCCGTTTTCTTCGAAATAGCACTCATGGCAGATCGCTGATCATATTTTGTGTTTTGCGAGATGCACACTAAAACTAGTCCATGTGTGATTTTAGGCTACGTGCTATTTATTAGCATTTTTATGGTTTTCAGCCTTTCAGTTGCAACTGATGCTGTACAAATGTATAAATTGAAAAGATTAAAGACAAGACGAAAATATACTGCTGTTAGGCCTGATAATAATTTTAATTTAATTAGACAAAAGTAAGTCAGTGGTGTCCTGCATATTCTCTAGGCAGTTAGTCCAGATAATTATGATACCATTTATTTAATGCTTGGGGCACTGAACCTACATTTAAACAGATATTTAACCCTCCTTGACCTACAGACATCACAGTCACAAACGATGGTACGACCCGCCATGGAGCATTAAGTTATGTTGCGTTTAGGTTAATTGAAATAACCACAGTCAAACAGCATGACAGGACAATTACACTTCATTAACACACTTTACACATAAAATGTCTGCCTCCTATACAAAACATCTACTGTCGTTGACATTGCAACTGAAATTCCAGGCCACTTCTCCTATTCATATATCGTTTAAGAAACGTTTTCACTTCGAGTTAGTCGGTCACATTTTTCACTTTTTGGTCAATCTCCCCGAAGTTCCATTTTTCCGGCGTCAGTGAAGGAGGCATGTTGGTGGTCGGTTCCGGCTCTCCCATATATCGTCCGAATCAGGGTTTAATGTCGGTGTCAAATTAAAAAAAGAGCAACAGGAGTCGAACTACTACATACCATTCCAAATATTAATACTCTAATTTTGTAAATACCAACGATAGACACCGCGTCAACACATATTAATAGATTTTAAATGTAGACGTTTAAGTGACAGTCAACTGGCACCCCTCGTAAATGGTACATTCTGCGCGTTTCCGCCATAACAATAAGATTCACGTGCGTGTCGTCGTGAAGTCAGGTGTGTGGCTCGTGCAGAAAGTAAAAGCTGACCACATTGTGGCAGACGTTAATGTGTTTAGAAATCTTCCGTAACACGACACGACTGCTCCTCCGCGTCCCTCAGGCATGGCTCCGCAAATATTAGCCCTGTTTTCATATGTCAGAGCCCTCCCCCGCTCCGCGGGCCCTCTGTCCCGGAGAGCTAGTGTCAAGTTTAAACACATTTTATCTCCTGGAAGCCGCCAGCCACCGACAAGGGCTCCCCGCGGCCATATTAACGGTGCCCTCCGCGCGGAGAAGTTAACAACAACAACAGCAGCAGCGGAGCTTTGGAAGTCCAGTCAGGGGAACGGTTCCTCCTCATTCCGGGAGAGAGGACGCTGGCTGGGAAAGGTCGCCCTCGGTACAGCCCTCGGAGTGAGCGCTGTCGCTCTTCTCCGGTCCCTCCACACCGGAACCGTGTCCGCCATGGCCCTCAAAATTAACCTGAACTCCGCTGAGGGCGACTGGAAGGAGATAAAGGGTGAGATCATGAAAGCTGAAGAGCTGTCACATGCACCAAAACACCCGTCCAGCTGTCACTGGATGATAGATGATGCACTTACCCATCAGTTTGCACAACTTTACTGTCAGTACAGCTCAGTGTCAGTGCATTTTAATATCAGAGTGTTACTGTGTCATGTAATTCCGGAATGCTAGTTTGGCTGAAGGTTGAATGAGGAAAACATGTCCACCTATCACAAAGCAGTCACAGTAATCTTTGTGTATATTTTGATCTCACTTATACTGAGCCCCCCCCTTCCCACCATACTCTCCCTCAGACTTCCTGCTGTCTCTGTCACTGAAGGACAGACGTCAATACTACAGGACGTCTGACTTTGTGTCCCTGGACAACGTCCTCATGTGGACTCCCACTGCAGGTCAGACTCCAAACATCAGTCAGAGACTGTCAACTTCATTGGAGAGTATGAAACTGTGGTGGTGAGACTTACTTAGAGGGATGTAAAGAAATGCACACTTGTTGTCAGGCATTTGGCTACATCGCATCAAAGAACAGATATCAAGTAACTAAGCTTTACCTCATATTTTTGTACTGTGGTGTTACCTCCATATGTGCCTGAATCTATCAAATGAAATTAAATACAATGGGTGGAACTGCTTACTATCCAAAACACTCACCTATTACAGTGGTAGTAGATCAACAAGTCATACTGCAGCAATGGGTGCAACAAAATAAAGAGCAATCAAATCCACATAGTCCTGACAAGAAGTCTGTTCTGAAGGGTGTGCAGTGACTTAAAGTATTACTTTAATGTTGGATATGGGAATAAACCACCAGAAATCACCCTTTTGTATATTTTGCAAAACAAAAAACAGATCCTAAGACAGATTGCACTCATTGTGTGCCCCTTATTATTAGGCGCATCTGAGCCAAGTCGCTATCCAAGGAATGAAAAGTTGGACCAGAAGATTTCACTCTACAGCGGCGATATCACCAAGCTGGAGATTGATGCAATTGTAAATGCAGGTATGTGCTAAAGTGAGTGCAGCCTCCAGTCCCTTTGTGAAGTATTGTGCGTGTTACTGTACATAACATGGAATAAAACAAATAAAAAAAGCACGCAAAGCAGTACAAAAGCAGAGTTTATTTACCAAAAAAAAGTTATGGACTTAAACATTTAAAAATATAACAGTGTTAAACATTTAATTGTCCATCACAGCTCTCTAAATTCCATGTTTTGATAGCTGCGGAAATCGTACGTATCAGTTTTGTTGCTGAGTAAGTTAATTTATTTTAGCTCCACTGGTGGCTCCCTTTTCCAAATCAATCTATTCTGCTGTGGAACCACCTTATTAACATACCAGACAGCAAAAACAGTCATACTGCAGTGAGGCCAATAAAATAGGTAAAAAAATATATATATATGCTAAACCTAATTGTGTCTTGAAAAGCTAATAATATCCAGTGATAGACAGTATTATTCCAAGCCTAATACATAATGATTCAAGTCATATCAGCTTAGTTAAGATTTTGTTCTTGTTAAAAAGATTTTTTCAGAGCAATATTATGCTTCAACCATTGTTTTAACAATATAAGAAGCTACATGAAAGATCAGTGACTTTGTATTGTCTTTGTATTGACCATTAGATGGAGCCACATGCCAGTTCATTTATGAGAGACCTTTTCCCACATGGTATTTTGGGCATTCGGGGTAAATTTAATCTGAGTCTTGGCACAGGCACAGCATCATGGGAGATTGAAGCAGGCCAGCACCCCTAAATGATGCTTGATGATGAGGGTTCAGAAGAAAATAACTGTCAGCAGGTGTACGCTGTGCCAACATCCAGTGAATATGTTTATCAATGACTTTTATTTATGACACTGGTGCTTATGTGTATGTGCTGGCAAGCATTAATTCATGCATTCGCCTACAGTTGTTTATGTAATTATGTGCCCATATGCAGCAGGCAACTGTAATTTGTCTCTGTGTGGCTGTAGATGCGACCTAGTATTCTGTTTTATAAGAGCTTTTACACAGTCCCATGATGCAAAGTAGCATGGAATTAACAAGAGGAGAGAGCTAGTAAAGTGCTGTTTAGCAGAGAGGACGAGGCAAGGTGAGGGAGGGAGGCTGAACAACACAACAGTGCCAGAGGAAAAAAGGACTGAGAGAGAGCCGGCACACCGGCCGACAAAAAGCATGCAGAGTCTGGAGGAGTGAAAAGAAGATAAAAGAGAGGCGGGGGGAGGACAAAAGGCTAGTATTTAAATCTCAAACTGCATTGCCATGGCAACAAGCAGGTACAGGGTACCCACAAAGGAATTTTGGGCGGCAGAGTCGGATCATCCTTTTTCTGTCTGACTGGCTGAGCAGCTGACTGTCTTTGTGGTCATTTTGTTGACTAAGTGGCTGACCTTTTCATTCTATGACTAGCTGAACTTACTGAATGACTACGAGGCTTTGAGAACAGCACTTAAAGAGAAAGTGCTTCAGAAAAGAGAGACGCAAACAGACAGCGAGTGACGAGAGAACAGTTAATGAAAGGGATGGTTAGTTACGCTTAATTGGAATTTTATTCGCAAACATACTCTCCTGGTGTGGATCTAATGGTAAAGCTCCAGCTTTACAGAGCAGCCACCCAGCGCCTGTGGTTTTTGACATGTTGAGGGGAGTGTTGTGGAGTTCTTCTGGCTTCCTTGAAAGGCCTTGAAGCATCATTTAGCCCCTAAGGCAGCAAACATTCAATTGAAGCCGACTGTGGCCAATTATATGCTGCACTGGCAGACTGGTGGGCAGGTTGTGAGGAGGGGTGTAGAGGGCTGTGCAGTGGTCTTTCTGGCCTAGCTGGTTGTGTACAATTGACTGCAGACACACAAAAACACATATTTATGCGTACAGAGATGGGCACACAATTATATGTAGATATATGTAGATTTACAGAGGCAATGGTGACCGTGGGTTAATTAACAGGTGGAGATTTAGTTATCTGGTGCTGCAGTGTGGGTCCTCCTTTCATTCTCTCCTTCGTCAGAACCCATCGATCAGGTTAGCAGGGCGTTGCAGGGAGGCTGGGCGGGCACTATTTGTCGTTTGTGTCGCTTTCAATAAAGATTGGATTTACAGTAACTCTCCACTCCTCCTCCTTATCCTTCACTTTTCCTCCGCCCCCTCCACACCCATTTCTCTTTCCCTCCACACTTTTACAGCCCCTGGCTCCGGCCCACCCCTATAAAACACTATAAACGTAAAAACCCACAAGCACTTAAGAGCTGTCCTGGTGAGGGGCGGGGAGGGGGGGGTGTAGAGGGAGGGGCAGAAACATCCTCCTCTTTACACCCCTCAATCACTCCGCCCGGAGAAGGAGAGAGAGATGGAGGGGAGGATATATTGTCTCTGATGGGCTAGCTGATTAAGATGGATTGCACAATGAAATGTCGTCGGAGTGATGAGATCTTGGTGTGTGTGTGTGTGTGTGTTATGTGTGCGTGTGTGTGTCTCAGCAACTAACTTTGCATTAAAACCTATTTCCAAATTGATTAAATGCAAATTTGCTTAGCTCTACTGAGCTGCATTTTCATGCACAAGTTTTATTTTCACATTTCTTCTGCTTTCAACCGCTCTACTGTTTATTGCGTTTGACAATAAGCACCATTTATTCTGACTCACTTTTTCCTCTCTCTATGAAACTGAAATTTAATTGAACAATATTTAAAACTATAGACTGGTAAGTCCACTCAGTATTTTTTGTAATGTCCTTTTTCAAGCTATAAAAAGAGATCCCTAAAATTAAGATACCATCAAAAGATAAACTATATTCTGGTGATATCACAGTGTTTAGGACTGAAATTCTTGTCTTTGTCATAATTGTTGCATGCTGAGAGTCTCTGTGTGTGCGTGTGTGTGTGTGTGAGAGACTCTGTGTGTGTGTATGCCACACCTCGGCACATGTGTTCAGATGTACTAACAGATCACATACACGTAGCAGCTGCACCTGCTTGTGCCAGAAACAGACAGCACACATAATCCTGGCTCTGTGAGTGTTTGTGTGCAGCATGATGTTTTATGGGATTGTGCATGCGTGGTATATGTTTGCAGTTGTGTTGTGGGCACTGTGCAGGCGTCCGATCATGGGTGTGCCTGTGTGCATGAGATAGGGTCTTCCAGGTTTTCCTCTGCAGGTCAGAGATAAAGCTGTTGGTTGGCATTGGATACACACTCACTGTGGCAACAGCTGAGAGATACAAGATTAGAACCAATAGTTTTCCTGCCCCACAGGTGACAGAGAGAGAGAGCGTGAGAGAGAGAGGTGAATATCTATAGACTACACTTTACCTTTCTTACAGATAAGAAGCCGAGCTGGAAGGCACTAATGGATGGATGAGGAGATGGATAGCAAAGACATTAAGTGAGGGAGGGAAAAGGTCAAAGTAGGTGAAGGCCAACAACACTTAATGACTATTTGGAAGTATAATCTTTTCTCTAAACAAAGAGACATGGTGCATCAGAAGGACAAGCGTTTTTTTTTGAGAAGTCTGAAAATTGCAGGCACAAACAGGCTTGTTATGATTAATGACAGGCTTGAAAAGTGCAGTGATATTCAAAGAGCTGACCTGAGATGCTAATCAAAGGCTAAAGCTTGACTCATCTGGAATAATAATAATCTAGTTCAGATGAAAAGAATTTGATGCAAAGTTTATACAGACACAGAGGACAGCAAATAGAGTATCCAAACTTTTTACAGATATATTAAAATATTTATTTCTGAAATAAATCTATTTCAGAAATAACATTTCAATGTTTTTTTTTTCAAGAACTGAAAAATGTGACAGATTATCTGGTTCAGTTTTTTTATGTTTTAAGTAATGGTAGTCTCCTTTATGTCAGGTGCCATATCCTCACAGTACAGCACTGTGGGGAGCCGGATATGATAATTTGACATTACTCCACTCTGTGTAAAATATTAAGATAAACTTGAAACAAATAAATGATTAAAAACCATGCCTCACTTTGAATCAATTACATCAGCACAGCAGAAACTTTCCAGTATAAACTTAATTTTTCATAATTACAACGCACTATATGAGGGTGGATGCATGGGGTCGTCATCAATATTTCAGCATCAGTGTTTTTTGAGCTCGAATGCATCTGTCGGGTTCAATATAAATTTGACCCAGCAGCGAAGCATCTTTTATTGATTCAAGCAAGGTCCATGGCTGATGATAGCTGAGAGATGTACTGGGGCAGGTTGCGGGGCTTGAACGTTGTAGATAATGAAGATACTGTGGTGTTTTTGAAGATACGGATAACTGGATTCAGACGCGCAGACAGCACGACATTGACTAGAACAGCTGGAGCAGACGGATGAGAGGGTTTTGCTCAGTGATCCTGCTTGGTGATTTCAAGAGGATAAAATAGGAGAACCCTTGGCTCTGCAGGTATAGAACTCCTGACAAGAGCTTTACCTTACAGTGGCACAGCATCATACTCCTGCAAGGCTTCACTGATTCTCAGCTGGCTTTGTCAATGGGGCTTAGCGCTTTGCTCAGTGCCAAAGTCGGCCTGGCAGACATCTGCTGCAAGAGTGTGTATGGCAGGTTGTCAGGCCTGACTCGCTGTGTTCAGTTGCTTCAGAATGGCTAAAATTATTTCTCAAATTTTTAGCTTGAGCTACTGTTTTCTCATTGGAATAGGGTAATATTTGGTTGCAATGGAGGACCTGACATCGACTGTGTTCATACACATTCACTTGCCATATTAAAATGCAACTACAGGCGGAAACAAAGACAGATAGAAAATTGATTCTTATCAATAATAAACATAAAACAACCCGCTTGAAAAGAGTTCAATAACTATATTGACCTGTAGCACCAGCAGTACATTGCTGCCAGATAAAAACAATTATGCATTTGGTCTTTTTGCAAACTGTATTGGTGTACATATTCAGAGTCAGGACTTTAGACCCAATCACTAATGGTAAGTCGAGATGCATGTGGAGAAGCTAATCTAACTCCAGGTGTGAACTGGAATAATTAGAGCTGCCCAGTTGTGATCACGTCAGACTCTTGTTAATGCCAGGTATGAGATTGGCCTCTGTCTCCTGCCTGAGGTGTTAATCAGGGGAGGCAAGTTGTTGTGATCTATCCACAGTAGTGCTGGGAGTCTGAGGAGGTGATAAAAAGCCCAGAACAGAGACTTGTCGTGCTGCTGAAGTCCCAGAGGCTCCACACTGTGTGCTCTCTATCTCTCCCTTTGCTGCAGCTACCATACATCTCCCCCAGAGCTCCTGTCAGCTCCTCTTAGGACAGGCTCATATTACAAGATGCAAAATGTCACACCAAATTTCAGTCGCACCAAAATATTTTAGGTGTGTGTGAGAGTGAGTGTGTTCTAAAACCCTTAAAAATGATATTGGAAAATGGGCCTCAGTAAATGTATGTGTGTGTGTTTTGATGCACTCAGGGTTCTTAAATTAACGTGAGACTGTTTTAAAATCGCATTCTGAGAATACCCTCAACATTAGTAAAGATTTATTTAGATTTCTATTGTTTACGCAAACATAAACTCAGTCCTTATGCTGCTGTTAAGAAGCAGAACAGCTTACAGATCCCTCATGAGCTGCACTCTTTCTCCCTGCCGTAGTAACTGTACTTATTTTCTTAGCTCTAGTTTCTATAGCAGTATCCCCACTGCGCTGACTTTGTGTTTTGCGAAGCAGCGCTAATGGACACGTTCTCACAATATGCCTGTCAACCGTCCGTACACTCAAGCACTTACAGAGGCAAATTGGCTATACTGATTCTGCTTTCATTTCCAGAGGAAAAATTAGATGCGCTGTCATGAAACTTTGCCCTGTCATGTCCACCTCTCCACTCTTTCTGCCAGCTACTGAACCAGGCACAACATTACTAGGTTGAACATCAAGCAAGTTTGCCAGACTGAGACATGATTTATTTTATCTTTTTTTGTGAAACGAGGATTTGCTGTTTAAAAAAAAACCCTATAAAAATATCAGTGGAAAATGTTGTGTATAGATGCAGTCTGTATGGATTTTAATTAGTGATGTCAGCTGTGAATAGAGGTTGTGATAGGCTGAGTGAGACTCAAGCACATGCTTTGTCTGAAGTGCAACGCAAAGTCAGTTACTGACTTTTTAAAATTCTTGCTTTACCATCATATCAGACAAGGGAAATCAGGAAATCTTAAGATTTCAGAGCCAGATAACCTCTTGCTGTTTTATTTTTGCATGATTCATAATAAAAATTGCAGCAAATTCATTTTCATTAAGTCAAATATAAATGTACGGTGTTCCGTCACATATCGCGAGGGTTATGTTCCAGAACCCCCTGCGATAAGTGAAAAACCGCAAAGTAGGGACGCTATATTTATTTTAATATTGAAACATTATTTTAGTAGTTATACACGATTTTAAGTTTTTATAAACACTCCCCACACACTTTCCCATTCCCTTAATAACCTTTCCCACTTTACCAGTTTCTTTTAAAACACTCGTTAAACGTGTATACATACCTGAACATAAAAGCCATTGATACAGAATAAAAATTGTTGTTTTAAACTCTTAAACCTAGATATTTAATTTTAAAATTTTGATATGGGTACTGTACTCACCATTGAAGAAGATAAGGCCTACAGCTTCAGTAGATTGATGGTGATTTTGGACACTGACAATGACAAATTTCTACACTGATGACGATAAAACCTGACGATATAGCCAAAAAAACGCAATAATATTTTATATTAATATATTTAAAAAACCTGCGATATAGTGAGTCCGCAATAAGTGAACCGCGAAGTAGCGAGGGTACACTGTATATTGAAAAATAATACAAACAAGATTTCTAAACTCTTCCCTGTAATCGCTCATACCATCTTTCTGCAGGATGGATTTTTTTTTTTGGCCGTAGTTCAGAACCACTGAGTAGTCTATTTGATTCCCAGCCACAGTGAGGACTGGCAGACACATCTGTGCACCTTTTAAATTACTGGATTAAATGTGTAAACACAGCTGCTACAGTCCCAGTAATAAATATTATAATTAAATATTGTCTGTTTTTTTTTGAAAGACTCTCTGCTTTATGGAAGCTGTGAATATTTACAGTTTTTTATAGACTAACAGTTGTGAAATTAAAATTTTAATTTAGTTCTTTAATGTTAGTGAAGTACAATGTTGCTGAGAAAACATGATTGCTGTTTAACCATCGTCCCTGTAAGGTAGTAACTTTCTGGAGAGAATTACTGTTAGAGCTAAATTCTCAATGTTGTTTTTATAAATATTACTCATATTTTGAAAATATCATAAAAAGGAAATGACTCCCTCTTAAATTGGCTGATTTCTAATGGAGGCTTTGGGCCTATTTCATATCTTTAAGACTTCAAATGAACTGAGCACCACCAATGTTTAGGAGTCTAAATGCTTCAAAATCACTTTAAAAGTAGCTCTTAAATTGTGTTTATGAATGACTCTTGTTAAATGTTCAGTCATAGATTCCTGCTAGCATTCCATCAGCAAGCTGGGAATACTTGTCTTTTTTCATAACTTAACCCCTAATGCTTATGTCTCATACTATGCGCTGTAGTTGTGTTGTCATATCCATTCTGTATCTGCGTCTTTGCTTGAATTGCATAAACTGAGATGCATTAATTGGACAGTGCTGCTGCTCTAGTTTTCCAGTCCAGATCTGTCTGAGTTAATTAGGGTGAAACTGTCTGAAGGA
Source organism: Trinectes maculatus (assembly GCA_016785345.1). Classification (NCBI taxonomy): domain Eukaryota; kingdom Metazoa; phylum Chordata; class Actinopteri; order Pleuronectiformes; family Achiridae; genus Trinectes; species Trinectes maculatus. The sequence goes on along the minus strand of JAFBJQ010000475.1, from coordinate 207,529 downwards.
CCATTTTCTTGGTCATTGTGACATTAATGGTCTCTTTGCACTGAAAATTTTGAACTTTCAAGGTTCAGTGCCCCAAGTTTCCGCAGGATGCTCTGATGCCCAGTAAACGTCTCAATTTTAGTGGAAAGACAGAAGAAATGATTCTCTGTTGGTTTTTGCATCATTTAGCCCTTTCCTTTCCTTTCCTTTCCTTTCCTTTCCAGACATCATTGCAGGACTGTGACCCTGAGAGTAGAGAGGCATTAGACAAACAGGACTCACATTTACAGGTTCAGATTGATTTACACTCTGACAAGTTAACATACCCTTGGAGAGTTAATCCCTAATGTTGTCCGAGTAAGTAAATGGAAAACAAAAAGCCAAACTGAAGGAGTTTGCAGAAAAGCTCATTCGTGCTAATTATTTCTCTTCCACCCCTCCCTTGTTAAAAGCTTTCCCACCCCTCCAATCAATCCCCACTTTAGTGAGCAGGAAGGAGGAAGTGCGAGCCTCATTAGTCTGATTGGGCCGATGTGGGAGATGGAAAGAGATTGAGTGAACGAGGGAGTTAAAGAGAAAAGGAGTCAGCTTGATCATCAGCACTTGGCCCATCAATGCATCTTGCCATCAAGGCAAGTGCTGCATTCCAATGGGTATGCTTGTTGCGTCCAGATGTGACTCCTGGTAGCCTTGATGATCTTGATGGATTCTGGGTTGAGGGTGGAAGTTATCGATGTAGATTTGTCTCTCTGTGGTGCAAGAGACAAGATTTTGCCCTTTCTACGGTTAATGTTGAAAGAACAGAACAATGGCTGATGAATAATGACACCATCTTTGATGAGATTGGTTCCCTCTATTCCTCGCTTTCACAACACAGTTCCTTTTGCTACCTTGCGCAGAATGTCACAGAAATATAAGGCTTGATTTATTTTACAAAGAAAGTGTGTCTGGCAATGTACAAGGAAAAACTGAAATAGGAGAGTGCTTTTGTTTACTGCTGCATCTGTGGCCTTTTTCAGAGAGCGGAAATGACAGACAGCAGAATAACAGCTTAAACTCTAAAGGAAAAGGAGGTGAAGGCTGAAGGTTATACTGTGTAAGTTGAGATAAAACAAGACCGATCCAGGGTTGTTAGGGCATTTGTTTATACCTCTTTCTAATGGCCACTCTTTAATTGCATTCCATTGCTTGGTATCTGTCGGAAATGTGTTTTTTCCAAATTTGTTGTCAAAACATTGCATAGTGATTTTCAGTGCAGCCCTTTGATTTTTACCTGGGACTTTAAAATGCACAATAAAGCACAATGAGTGGTCAGCTTTGGGATTACTACGAGTCCATCTTGTTTAAACTGTTAGTGTTAAATGACACATCTTGAATTCATATGCAATGAAGGTAAGTAGACACCGTACAAATGACATGCAACACAAGTCTGCAGTGTCTTTTTGATGAATGCAGCAGTGGCACATATATTTGAGGCAGAATACAGCACATCTGTGCCTCAAAAAAGTGGCCCAAAAGGCATCGTAAATCTCGCGCTGTGGCTTTTTCATGTCTTTGTTGTTTCAGTACAACACATAAAGGAAGGAGTCAAGTGAGGACACTTTGGGACACTCTAGTTGCACACAAGAGAAGTTTCAGATGCTACTAGCAGATCTGACAAGCACTTGGTTTGAAGGGTTCTGGGGCCATTTAACATTCAAAATGGCTGACTGAATGCGACCAGGGCTATTTAAATTGCATAAAGTCCTTTGAGGCTCTGCCAGTGTGATAATAATATGCAATTTGTAAAGCAGCCAACTGTCAAATTTGTATGTCTTTCCTTGTGTAGGGCAGAGTTCAGTTTTCTGTGCAGTCTCACTTAATGCACTGCTTAGCATAGCTGTAATTATTTGCATTCCCAGTTCTTTATGACAATAATAGTGTGCTGCCTGCCCTTTTTTTCAAATATTGGTTTTAGTGCCAGACAAGTAATCAGTCCAGCATGAAGGCCTTGGCTCGGCATCCAAAGTCCTCGTCTCCTTGGCTGCTCAGGTCGAAGACTTGTGCAGTTAAAAAAACACACACATTAAAAACACACACACATTAAATACAGTCACAATCACCTAATAAATACCCCTTTTTGAATGAGTTTAAAACCTTTGTTGATTGATGATTTTTATTCAGACTTTTGCCATTTTAATTTAACCCAGTTTCACTGAACCAACAATGCAGATGATTTGAAGGGAACTAAGACACGCCAATGGAATAAGAAAAAAAATTAGATATTGATATTAAATGCACAGTGGGAAAGATTATCCTCATTTTAGGCTACATTATTTGAATAATAAAGAATAATGCAGCCTGACAATGAGCCTCCATTTACTTTCATCTTTGTAATCACAGCGCAGGCACATGGCAAGTACAAAGGCTGTATCATTGCAACCCTTAAAATGGGCCTCAAGCTAACCCTGAGTCCCCCTCGCTGCACCAGCAAATACAAGGGGCCCTCATTGTCTGCTCTTGTGTCTTCATCACAGACCCTGCTTTTGTCACATAATTTACGATAATAGAGAGAACAGGGAGTACACAGCACACATTGCACACAATTACAATCTTGTAATTATCTATCAGGCGTTGTTGTGAAGCGGTGCCCCATGTGCATCCTGTCGGCCTTGCTGCATTATCAGAGCTTAGGAAATGACAAGCCTATTTATTCACTTATCCTGTTGTTGCTATTGTCCATGGGTGGAACTGGGAGCCCTGGTTAGAGCTGGATTGATACAGTAGATAGGTTGATCGATCACTGCATCATATTATGTTGGCTTAAAGCAGAACATGAAGCAGTGGATTTGGCTGTGTTTAAAAAATATATACAGGTAACACTTTGTTAAATCTCAAAAAAGAAATTTAGTCACTGAATACATTTCTGCTTTAAAAATCCAATTTGATGTATTCTACAGTAAACTGAAAGCTACCTTCTTTTATAAAGAAGAATCTCAAGTACATAATGTTTAATGTTGGTACAATGGCTACCACCATCACATTAAGTGAAAGATATGTTTCTTTGTCTTCTGCAAGACGGACGTGAGTTTGTGGTCTGTAAATGCAGCCCGATATAAGCCCTGTGTGAATGATTGTGATATGTGTGCAGTGACGAATATATTGTATTTTATGGAAATAGTAATTTTTAAAGAAGCTGGGAGCTATAGTCTCAACAAGTTTAACTCACAGAGGAGTACAAAGTTCTGTTCTGGGGACTATTTTAATTTTCTAAATTTGTATGCAAAACATACAAGAAAATGAACAATAAGAAAATTAATAAATACAAAAAAACAAGAGTAGTTATTGTCTGACATCTTTGATAATACATAATGCTTATAACAAACTGGCTAACAGATTGTGTTTTCAGTTTTCCATTTTACAGTACTTAGGGGGTATTTTATATCTAAATATTTGTTAACATTTATTCATGTCTCTTCCCCCCCCCACATTTGAACCAGGCTGTTGCCTTTAAATGAATGAAATCTCTGGCAGTACATTATGTGCACTGCACTTCTGGTATGATCACAATGCATTCTGTGGCATTTTCAACTAAGTAATGAATAATTTACTGTGCTCCTGGAATTTTTTTTTTTTTGGCTGTGATGTGTCTGCCAGTGCTGAGAGTCAGTACTCCAGAGAAATCACAAGTTGCTATAACTACAAGTGCTGAGGTCCAGAGTGTAGCCCCAGAGAAGTGGGCAGAAAGCCGACCATGAGTGAAGGCTGAGAGCTCTGACAGACCACATCCAGCAGGAGCCAACTGCTTGAAGCGCTCCGTGGCCTGTTGCTTCTCTTCAGTTTGCATGTGTAGGCAGTAGATGAAACAGAATTACTGATGGTTTATTATATGAAGAAAATTAATCCATCAATTTTCCACTTAATGCCAGTATGGGGCACATAATGAGAGAAGCAACACAATGACTACTTACGGCTACAAAATGCTTTTTAAAGTCCTAGTCTTTTAAGATGCTCTGTTTCCTGACAGCGAAGTTACAAAAATCTACACAGGCTCATAATTAAGCAAATCAGACAAGACAACACATGGCTGTGAAATGGAATAGAGGACAATTGCAGTACATGGGCAATTTAGTTATCTTTGTACATGCTGCCAGTGTGCTAATGGCAGAAGTTCTTTTGGAAAGCTTTTTTTCCCCTTCTTTCTCAAGAGGCATCTTGTAGTAGCACAATCTCTCTGTCGCTCTCTTTCTCTGTGATAGACAGCCTAATTCATTCAGTTGGTATTGTTAAAATCCTCCAGAGGCTGTCTTAGTTTTCTCTCTGCCTTGCTTATTCCAGTGACGTCCTCTCCATCCATTGCAACAAAGGAACCCTGTTGTTGTTGTTGCCTCATCCCTCTGAGGTATTTCACAGGTTTCTTGCAGTGAGTCTGTGTGAGGAGGAAAAGTGTCAGTGCTTGTTATCCAGCTCCGTTATGGGACCGAAGGTCCCTCGTCTCTCATGGGCACACAGGTGTGCATCAAACAATGACTTTTGAAATTAATTTAAAATTCATGTTGAGTTTGATTTATAGCTGAAGTGAGTTTCATGCTTACAGGCTTAAAAGCTGAATTGGTGGAATATTATTTCAAATTAAACAGTGCTTTGCATGTTTATAGCTTGGTCTGCAGTGCCCTCAAATCTTATGACTTCACTGTGCTTCTAAAAAAAATTAGCATGAACTAGTGATCAATCCTGCACCGTTGTCTAATTTTAAACTTTGGCGAATACACAAGATTTGTAAGAAACATTTGTATTCAGCGTGTTAAAAAAGGTTTGATGTAAACATACATTTTGTTGTTTGTGCATAGCTGGGAAATGTATCAGTGCATACATACATAAACCCCCACAAATGCATGCATTTATAGGAATACATTGACCTTTTGCTAAAGGATCTTATAATGCATGCAACCACTGGAAAATACTTTACCATGCGACGCAGCTCTACATCACTGTTGACAGCAGTGTGGTGAAGAAACTACCAAGCGTGGACTTGCACATTGGTAGGTTGAGATCATTTGTTAAAGACGAACAGGCCAATTCTTCAAAAATGCATTAAATTAAAAGATGAGGCATTGAAACCAAGGACGCTGCTGTGTGTGCTTGTAATCGTAACATCATAACATGTGCCCTGATCTGCGATTTAAATATATTTTCTCCTGTAGTGCATTCTTAAGGATTTGGATTGGAGGATTGGATTTAATGGAAGCAAATCTAAGTAGTCCACTTTGGTCACATTTGTCACTGATGGGGATTAAAATTCTGACTGAACTGCCAAGTCTCTAAATTTGCATTTTTTTGTAGGTGTAACATGTTATAAAATAAAGACGCAGGGCAAGATGCTAGAGCTAGATAATGAACTATGACAGTGTAAAGCCTCTGTGATGACTGATTAGTGTTCAGGGCATTGTTGTTAAGAACAAAGATGTTCAGGCACAGCTCCAGAATTTTTTCTGCATACACAAAAATCCACATACACAGTCATGGATCCTTTTGGATAAATATTAATAAAAAGTCTCTTTTCTGTTTTTAACACCCCCTCAGACATACTTGGCACTCTACACTGAGCCACATTTATCTACAGTATATTTCTCCTTCCTTAACAAACACCCATCACAAGCAGTTACTTCAGGATGGACACTTATACACTCCCGGTCCGTTATATTGATCCATGCTTACACAAGCATTAGCACTCACTTAGAATGAGAGTCATGTCTTCGCCTAAACACAGCAGCAGAGAGAAATAAACAAATACACACACCCAGACACACTAACACAAAAAACATCTTAGGAAACCCATGTGTATGCTTTTGGCAGGCACAGTGTTCCAAACCAAATCGGAGCGTGTAACAGCTGATGTATTCATCCAGTGTGTATGATTTAATGAGGTCCACTCCATCTCCTCCTAAATCATATTAATATGAGCCTCCCATTGATTTAATTTTTTTTAAGACATCCCAGTGTATTATTTGATCTCTCTAGCCATTGTTTCTGGTTTAATGAACAGACAGACACACAAAAAGAAGTCATCATAATTGCTTTTCTTTAAGTCTTTATTCTTCTGCATAGAAAAAAGACGACAGACCAATTAATGGAATTGCGTTTTGCACCCATTTCTATGTTTATACATAAGAGTGTTTTTATTATCACATCTTGGGTTGACATTTTGAAAAGAAAAGGATTTTTACACAGAATGAAAGGGCTCTTCAGTGCACTTAAAAAAAAAAGAAAACCAAAAACAGAGGCAGAAAACTAAAAAAAATCACATTGGAGCTCTTCCAATATTACTGGTGCACAGTAGCACAGGTTGGAAAAGAAGAATGGAGCTACTGAAAGTAAGAATGGATTTCGACACTTATAGCCTCACTCTATGTGCCATACTTTCCTTTTCCTCTTCTAATCTCTGACTGACAGCATTTTCTTTTGAAGTTCCTCTTCCCTTAAAGTATATTTGTGGGCTCAGCGAAACGCAGACAGAAAGCAGGTACAGTGTGGTTGGGTTGTATGTTTATATTGTAAAGCACAGTGTAATGGTCCGGCTGTGATCCTTGTTAATAAAACTGTATCTGTGCTACAAGTACTTTATCTCCCAGAATGCTTCACAGCCTGTAATTGACTTGTTTTGTTTTGACTTTTGTATTTTTATCTCAACTTAAAATGCAAAAAAATGCAAAAAAACATAACTTTCTCAATGGAGGGCTATGATGAAATGATACAGTATTGTAGGATTATAACTTATGCTTTTGATTACTGATAACTGATTTTAAGTATCAGTGATTGGTTTGATGTAATATATGATGATCATGCCGTCTTAAGTGGTTTTAGCTAAGTTTAACTTTTATTTGAAAGGCTGTCTACAGCCTGTTGAAGATAATGGGTTATTATAATAAGATATTAGATTTCCTTCTCTTCATTTGCAAGGTAATTTAATAGAGACCCGTCCACAACCTAACCTATTTACTGGTCACTCTAACGCAAGTCAGTTTCCCTGTGGTGTGACAGTCACCTTTTTTATGTTTGGGTCAGTGTTATGTTCTCTTCCTCGACTCTGAATTCAAGATATGGAGCTTATAAACACAAGTCTATGTTCTGATGAGGATTCATGACACATAAGGTAGAAGCTGATAACGATCACAGGCAACATAAACATTAGCCGTTAAAGACAGTGTGCAGTCTGATATCACTGATTGCAGTAGGGGGTATGAGGTGAGTACAACTTCAGCCATTTTTGGGATGATGATGTTACATTATGTCTGTTGTCATCCCGTTTTCTTAAGACTGCCTGAATTAACGTCGATACCCCTATCTTTTACTTTTGTGTGCTTTTTAACCTCCTGCCACTGCATTTGTCACAGGCCCTGCATTTTACTTATCCTCCACTTTTCTCTTCTGTTCTTGCTCTCTACCTTACCACAACACGCCCATCTCACTCCCCCCTTGTCTTCTTTCATGTTCTACCCCTCCATCCATCCATCCATCTCCCTATCATCCTTCACTCTTTCCCTGACACACTCTCTCTCTCTCCCTCCCTCTCATTAGTCCCCCCCATGCTGTGGTATGTGTCTCCTGTCTCTGTCAGGACTGTTATCACTGCTGTCAGCTCCCTTGGTGAGAACAAAGTCGTCCTCTGCTAACTGCACCACGAAAGACATGAGAGAAATAAAAGGGAAGAGCCTCAGCCAAAAAAAGGCAGAAAGGAGGGGAAAAAAATGAAAAAGCAGAGTAAAACAGGAGAGGAGGGGGCTAGGAACACATCTTTTCATGTTAACCATGATGCATTGTCATTTGTGGGTTCTAACAACCAATGAGTTCTCCCTCTTTCATCCCTTTTATCTATACAGTACAGAGCTCACAGTCGGTAGGAAGATATGAAAGCTATCTCTATACACACCAAGTGCCTTTTCCTCATATTATAAATATATCTCCTGCTAAATCAGCTAAGCCTAGTATATCAACCTCAAATAAGTTAGTGTATTATTATGAGCTGAGAAGAATGGTAGCTTTGAAAGACACTGAGATATCGAAAAGAGAAAACGTAACCATTTATAACTATAAGTAGAGCTGAAAGAAGGTCCTACTGTAATGTAGTATACAGTAGCAGATTATAGTAGGACTGTTACTTTTGTCACTCATTAGCAATGTCCAATCAACACAGCTGAAATCAGGCTTTTCTACTTAAAACCAATCAGAATTAAACCAGCAGAGGCACAGAGGGTACTTTGGAAACAAGGACAAAATGGCCACTTGCTCAGAGTCACCATACCTAAATGGCGACCCTGGCATATGTGGCTCAGGGAGTATGTCCCTGTGTCATCACGTATAGGCATAATCTATGTCAGGGATACCACCATCTCTGTAGCCACGGTTGGTGCCATAAGTGACATGATGGTGGCTGGTTTGGCTGAGGATGGTGCCATTGAGACTGCCAGCTCCTTGGCTGCTTCGATAGGTCCCGTTAGCTTGGGAGGAAGAAGACGAGGATGGGAAAATGGTGTGGATATAGGTGACATCCTCCAGCTTCGGTGGAAGAGGCTGATGGGCCATAGCTGTCATCTGAAACCCTGCAGGAGGGGCCCTGATCTCTAAAATGGAAGTGTCTTTCTTGGTGCCAGACTCTACATAGTCATCATAATGTTTTCCACCCCGCCCCCTACTGTATGAACTCGAGTCCCCAGACATGTAACCTGCCCTCTGTCCATACCAGCAGAAGATGCCAAATATTAACAACAGACTTACCAATGCTGTAGCACCCCCTATGATCCCAGCTAATGGCAGGGCTGTTAGCTCTGAGTCCTGTCCCTCTTTTTCTGACCCCTCCCCTCCTGAGCTAACCAGAGCCTCTCCAGTCTCTATTTGGGCACAGGCTGGGGCTGAGTCTTTACTGTCCGTGTCCATGCCTGTGCTACCAGATCGAGATGAACCCATGCTGGAGCCTCCAAAGGAGTGCTCTTGTCTTAGTGGCAGCAGGCAGATGAGGTAATGTGATCTTGGAGTAAGCTGGGTGAGGAGGTACTGTGTCCTCTCTCCAGGAACCAAAGTCTCTGTTATTGAGCCAAGAGCTGCACTACTACCCAACCTTAGCCACGACAAGCGAAAAGAGGGTGTTGGTTGAGGGCACAACCAACTGACTAGCACACTGTCTGACGAGAGAGGTTTGACAGTTAGCTCCAAGGCCTCTCCAGATACCTGCCCTCCTTCACTGGGAGGTAGAGGCATAACAAGGCCTGGCCGCTTGGCTCGCAGGGTAAAGAGGGAACCTTGTGTGGGGACCAGCAGAGAGGCAGTGGTGGTGCTGCCATGTGGGACCAAAGCCACTGCTTGGCCACCTCCAACACCATCTTCACCTCTTCCATCTTTTTCTGCTGGGTTTACACCGACTCCAACACTAGGACCAGCAGGGGGGCCTTCACATTGCTCCATCAGTGCAGATAAGTCTCTCAGGATCTGGCCCCTTACAGATTCAGGCCCCTGACAAGTCAGACCTCTGACTGTTACTGCTGCCCCTCGCCCATGCAGCCAGGCGTGAAGCCAGCGAAGGTTGCAGCCACAGTACCAGGGGTTTCCTCGTAACAGTAGCATCTCCAGGCTCTCCGTGTCCTTAAAAAGTCCTCGGGGGAGACTGGTCAGATTGTTTCCTGACAGGTCTAACTTCTGTAGTCTTCTCATTCCATCCAAAGCACCTCTTGGTATGTGGGTCATTCCATTGTCTTGCAAATGGAGTCGTACTAGGTGAGCCGAAGGTAGTTTGACCGGTGGTGACTGTAGAGCATTCCTGACCAGTGACAGCTCAGTCAGGTTGGAAAGACGGGAAAAGGTGTCATCTGCAATACGTGTGTTGGCCAACAGGTTCCCATCCAGGACTAAACGTCGCAGTGAGGAGAGACCCCTGAAGGCATGTGTGGGGATGGTGCTGATTCTGTTGTCATCTAATCGCAACTCTTCCAAGGAAGCTGGCAAGCCTGCAGGGATGCTTGACAGGTGGTTTCGAGACAGAAACAGTAGTCGAAGCCGTGGAGTCCCAGAAAAAGCTCTGTCCTGGATGCTAACTGTAGATATAGAGTTATCATCCAGGTGTAAACGTTCTAGTAATGGTAACTTGGCCAGAGATGACCGCGGTAACGTTCGTATATTATTATCCTGCAGATGAAGCTCCCGTAATGAAGGAGGGAGGTGTATAGGAAACTCATCTAACTGGTTGGCATATAGGTAAATCACTCGTATGGAAGTGCTGCGTTCCAGTGAGGGCGGCAGCCCAGCATTACTCAGACGGTTGCTCTGCAAATAGAGGATTGCAGCCGTTAATGGTAGTGGAGGAATTAAGCTGAGGGAGCGGTCATTGCAGTAGACAAAACCCTCATCACAGCGGCACACCGAGGGGCAAACAATGCCCTCATCTCCCTCGCCCGTCTCCATGGCAATTGCCGCTGCCGCCAGTTCAAGCACCTCGGCCAATAAGGTGAGGCACAGAAGGAGCAAAAAGAGCCAATCCCGGAGCTCAGCAAGACTTTCAGCAGCCATCTTGGTTCAAAGCTCCTGATTAAAAGAGAAGAAATCAGAAATAGGTTAAAACATGTACAAAGGTTGTAAATCATTAAGTTTAAAAGAGAAAAGTACTGCTGTTTGTAAAAGGAGAGACGATTTGGCTAAAAGTAGTGAAGGACAGACCACATAGTTACAAAACTGCCTCTTGACTCAAGTACTGTATTTTCTAGCTGATGTTAAAAGTAAAGTTATTTTATCTTTGAAGCCTAGAAGATTTGTGGGTTGAAAAGTCAGATGTAATTTAGAAGGCTTGTCCACTATTATATGGGTCAGAGTGACCAAGCAGAAGACAAATGGACATTTAGAGGCGGAGAGTGTGATGAGGGTGAGTGTGCAAGAAAGCTTGCAAGAATCAGAGAAGGCAAAAGGACAACAGAGATGACGAAAATTGGACACTGACAGTTTCAGCGAGTGAAAATAAGTGAAGATGATATTTTTTCCACAGAGTTAACGGAAATTGAGGAGTGACATAAAAATAAAATGAAGGGCAAGATTGGGTAGACGGAAATCAGCTTAATTGCCCACAGTGCTGTCGACAGCTTGGAAAAACACAGAAGTACTAAACTTGTGAGTGTACTTTTGCTCACCCTCAAACTAAATTACAGATACAATACATTTAACTGGAGACAAAGAACCTATTGTAAAACCCTTGTTTTGAAAAAAGTGATATAATGTTATTAATAAATATGTATATATGTATATCCAGAAACACGAAGCAAATATTGGGCTATGACCAAAGAACACAGAGAAATGCACACACAAATAAGTAAACACACAGAGAGCGGAGCATTCACATACAGAGTCTCGGCACAAGCTGACATTTATAATGCATGTCCTCTCTTGGTTGTTATTGTTCGTGAAATTTCTATAAATTATTCACAGAAGTGGTCCTGAAATCCCCAGAAATGTTTTAGATGTTTTACAGCAGAGCATTTTTCTGCAACATTAATACCTTCCTTGGTCGATGGTTTGTGACTTGTCTCCAAGCGAATCTCTCACACCGACATCAATATCATAAATTTACAATTCAGATAAACTGATCTCTGTGCACTCACATTCACTGCACACTATTTATAGAAAAGGAATAATATACAGTGGTGAAAGTTGTGGAAATTACATTGTGGCACACTCTTGTTTGAATCCTTTCTTTTGAGTAGCCTGGGGCTGGAAAATGTGCCCTGACATGAAATGCCTGACATGATTTGACAGCACATTTGATAAACAAATCCTCTAAAGGCAAGTATTTTTTTCCCCCCTTCCTTCTGTACATGCAGCCGTGTGTGTGTGTTCACATACAAACTCAGTGCTAGATGCAAAATTGCCCCTTGGCTGCAGTCAAAATCCATGCAAAGCAAAATAAGAGATGGCAACAATAGAAGAGATGGAGGAGGAGTGGAGGGGGGGCGAGGAGACAGATGGAGAGTTGGACAGTGTGTCAGAGAAAGAGAGGGGAAATGAGTTCCTGGCAATGAAGGGCTCAAGTCAGTATCAGCGGAGTTTGCTTCAAAAAGAAGAACGGCTCCACGCATCTGGTCGGGTGTTGTTTTTTCCCCCTGTAAGATGGGGGTAAAAATAGCGACGCTTTGTGTACCTGTGCTTGCTCATGTGTGCATCTATGTGCGTACGTGTGTGTGAAACAAGATCTGTATCAACAGTCACCAGCCCCTCTGCTTGACGCAGGCAGTATTCGATACGGGTGAAGAAGAGTGTGAGCCATGCAATTTGGCATAGTACCAGCCTATTTTTATCTTAGTTAATTTTTTTTTACAGTCAAACTAGACTGTGTTTAAGCATCGCCAGCATTTGATAGACAGAAGAAGTAAGAGGCAGGAACATATGCACACAAGAGGGAGTGTCAAGGTAGGAGCTGAGACCATATTGGGAAATGCTCCATGAATATAAACTAGCATATGCTTGTGGTTCCCTGGTTTCCTTTTGTAAATATCCTCTTGGCACAGACCTCTCTGTGTGTTTTGCCTACATGCCAAGGTTTCCTATCAATATGTCCTCTTTCCTTAACCATACTTTAAATTCCTGTCTACTTTGCTTCCCGGCTCGTTCTCTGTCTCCAACTGTCGCTTTCTCTTACGCCAGTCTCCTCTCTCTGCACCTTCATCTTTCACACTGTCTACACCCACCACCCCTTTATTTCCTTTATAATATGTTATTATATGCACTCTCTCAGGTTTGCTTACAGAAGTAACCATGCAGTCACCCCCCTTCTCTCTGTCCCTTTTCTAATCCTCTGTTTTACTCTCAAGTCAGCCTTTTACTCCTACAGACTGAGATTGGATCAATCAGCCTGTTTCAGTTTGTTTTCTTCATTTAGTTTCAGCAGAACCCCCAACGCCCACCCACCCTCCGTCTCCTCCATCCTACGCCAACCCTTCTCTCTCGCTCTCACTCCCTGTTGGCCTTGGCATTCTTAGCTCACACTCCCCTTCCTTTCGTCCCTCCACCCGCCATAAAAAAAATTCAATCATGTTCTGAAATAAAAGGCTTTGTTGGAGAACAGAGCCACAGAGTGTGCGTTTGTGTGATTGTCCCCCTCTCATGTAGCTGAAAGCAAAATGTAAGCGTGGTGTTCATTGCAGCGAATGCAGGAAATAAGTGAGTGTTTGTGTGTAAAGGTGCGATTGCCGAGGGCTTCCTAACCTGCTCAGTCTTTGTGCCGTTCGCGTCCGCCGCCGCTTTGTTTGTTCAGAATCAAGGATTTCTGGCGAGTAGAATCAGTGTGTCTGTATTTGTGACAGAGGATGTTGCTGCGGATCTGTGTGCAAGCGCAGTCTCCCAGTCGTCTTTGAATCGTTCAGAGGAGTCGCCTCGTTCCTTGGGGCTGTTGAATCCTCCTCAGCTTGTGTGAATAATGATGGGGATGATGATGGCCTGTACTCCAGGGCTCCACAAGAAGCAACACCAGCATGGCTCAAAGCCGCCTCGGCGCCCACATTTGTGTTGTGTGTCCCGCTGCCAAGCTTTTTTCTGGTAGGAGGTTTTTAGGCCTGCCAACTCAAGTCATCTTCATTGAGTGTCTAGAGGCCTAATTCTAAAATGACTCCTCCACACCAAAAAGCTATAGTTTGGCAGACGGTCAGAAGATGGTTTGAGACTCAAGGGTTCTTCTTGGAAGTCAGACGCAATCCTGGATATTCATGCAGTCAGTGGGTCATGCAAAAATAGCGCTGTGCCGTTCTATGCTTGCTTTGAGTTGCCAGGTTGTGGGATCAGAGAAAGTGGGATTTTCACGGCACAAAAAAATCCAGAGGGAGTCTTTATGTAAATTCGATCTGTTATAATTGGTCGTATTGACAAAAACGTTCAGTTTTGGTAATGAGCACGTTTGGGTGCTGTGATGGACGTGTTGAAGTGTCGACTGAATAGGCTCTAACAGTTGGGTTACGTCTCAGTTTCTTCCAGTCTCTCGGTTAAATGTTTGAACACCTCCTTTTCAGTTCACACAGGCAGCAAAGCCAGATGAGCGTCCCACTGATTGTTGTCCACTTTGTGATTGCAGTGATAGCCAGTGTAAAAAGTTCACCAACAGGTTAGTGAAATGCACTGCTGTCTGTCATCCTGAAGGAGGACGGCAGTGGTGTTTGCTTCAGCAGGAGAGCTGGATGAGTGTTACCGAGCAACAGCCTGGAAAAAAACAGAGAGCAGACAAGTACCGTTAGAATTTTCAGTTGAGATTTGATTGAAGAATTGAAGTAAACAAAACACAAATAAGTAAAATTTATTTATTTGTTTTTATGTAATACAATTATTTTTTATAAGTTTGTGTCTGTGTGTGTGTGTGGCTGCATGATCTCCACGAGGAATAATAGTTTTGCTCTAGGAATCAAATTCAAAAGTACTGTTAATTATATATACCTGGTTTCATGATCATTTGATGATTTCTGCAAATTGTCTGTAATTGCTACACAGTGTGACATGCATAGTGAACATGGCGTTTGTAAGTATAATAAAAAATTGCAGTTACTGATTTGATGGTGCATGATAACTGTCCAATGTGTCGTTGTGGGTCAGTTTATTAGCTACTTCAGTCTAGGTGAGGATCAAAGTGAAACGGTCCGAAGTAGCATGGATTATGTTTGAGGTTATTAATGTATCTGGCTCTTCCGCACCCACCCATGTTTCTGCACCAGTAGCTGAATGTATCATACAGCACCATAAGCTTTTAACCAAATACTGATGTTTGAGATCGCTGATCAAACCGTGAATAATCTATCTGATATAAAATGGTCTCACGGTGGTGCTGCGTTTAGTTTAAGAACATTTGAGAGCCAAAGAAATGTTAACTACTAACATTGTGTAGGCAGAACATTTCTTTGTATTTCAAAAGGCTCTGTCTACAAACTTTTTATAATTTGTTTGCATATTTTCCGTAATGGATGTGTCATGGAACTTTCCAAAAAGAAGGTCACAAGCCTCAGTTAAGGGAAGCCACAGTTAAAAGCCTCAGTTAGAAGTCAATACATTTTCTCTTCACTTAAATTAAAAACTACATTTTAGATGTGTAATGGTAAGAAATATAAGATTGCCTGAATATTTCTGTAATGGTCCTCAATATGTATGCTGCACAAATATTAAAAGATGTGGGGTGTTTTTGCTGAAGTAAATAAAAATCTTCTTTTACGGGTCTGAATAAATGAAGCACTTTCACGTCTTAGATTTTTCTAATACCAGTTTTCTTTAAATGGCACTAAGATGTAATGTTAAGCTTCAACGCTGGCACAATATGGAACACTAAAAGCCACGGTCTAAATAATTATCCCCATCAGAATGGTTATGCCGTTTAAAATTAAGTACCTCATGAAAATATTCCTGAAGGTCAGTGTGCATATGCGCACCACTAAGCTCCCAACGGACACAATCCTCTCATTAAGGTGACTCCATGTTTTATATCTGTGTGTTTATTTGTTGTCGTTTTTTTTGTTGTTTTTTTTACACAAAGCTTTGGAGCTTTCATTAACCACCACGCGCTAAGTGCCTGTGTCTTGTTGCAGCATCAAACCCCTAGTGAACACTGGCATTAGAAATATAAGGTTTTCATCAGGCATACTGAGCGTACAGAGACAGATTCATCAAGGCCATTAACTGCTCCGCTGCTCACACTCGTCTGTTCACTGCATCCCGGAGTAACTAGACTACATAGCCAACTGGGAAATTATCATGCAGTTTGCTTAAACACAAATAGAGACAAATAAAGCTGTCCTCATTTTCATTTTCAAAGAACACATGCTGTAGCAGGGAGGAACTTGGTCAACAGGCTGATCTCTGTGCTTATGTCTCTGAGTTGTATTTAAAAAGGCCATAAATTGTGCCCCAAACACCCTTAACACTGTGTAAAGTAGAAGGTATGAGTGTGTGTGTCCGAG
This sequence comes from Trinectes maculatus, assembly GCA_016785345.1. Taxonomy (NCBI): domain Eukaryota; kingdom Metazoa; phylum Chordata; class Actinopteri; order Pleuronectiformes; family Achiridae; genus Trinectes; species Trinectes maculatus. Next base: position 191,612 of record JAFBJQ010000475.1, on the reverse strand, counting down.
TGTGTATTTGTTTTAGGCTCAGTGTTTTAACTTGTTCCACAAATGGAGAGGACTCTGTTTATCTGGGTGTGCAGTTTAGTGTGGAATTAATGTGGTTGCTTTGACGTGAAGTTGGGCTGTGTGTGTGTGTGTGTGTGTGTGTGTGTGTGTGTGTGCGCGTGCGTGTGTGGTGAGCTAAATTGTCCCTTTTTTATAAAGCAGCTTCAGACTGATATCCAGTTTGTGGCATAGTAAACTGATTTATATGTGCCGAGTGCAGCTAACACGCGCAATGAACATAGCAGAACATGGGACAGAATACTAAACAGAGGTTGCTTGCGAAATGCAACGATTTTGTGATTTGTGTTTATGGAGTAATTAGATAATAGTCTCCTGAAGGACAGTTGGGATGTCTAGATAGCATCATATTCGGTGCTGTATAAACAGTGCTATACCATTCCACTCATTTATGATCCACTGACTGATGTCTAACACTTCAAAGTGGTTAAACCCTCTTGTGTTAGTATTTTAGAGGCCAAAGTGTTCAAGTGGCTCAACAGTAAATCATAATTCAGATGAAGATTTTTAATTGGATGCAATCAGTCATGTATTATTAACACCAGTTGTCACCGTTAATAACAGTATCTGTCGTTTTTGAAACATGTCCCCTTAATTGGTTGCAGTGTCTGCTCCAACAATACCCTTACACTCTGCACTAATCTTTGCATACCGCAGGCAAAATGTCTGCCTTGCGCTGGACAAGATGAGAATATTGAACATCAGCAGCATTTCTGCCGCTCAGTGCCATTGCCATTAGACATCAATATGCAAAGCTTTATCTGTAGGGTGACACAGCTGTCTTTTAAACTTTTTGCGAGGGATTTTGAGAGGCAAGCCTCGCTATGGGGAATGAAGAGGAGTGAGAGGAATCAGGGAACATGTTTTAGAGCAGGGATATGAAAACTATGGGTTCACAAACTGTATGGTTTATTCACCATCTGAATATACCTGTTCACGTCTTCTGCTGACGAAAAAGGTTAATCTGGTAAAGGTCCATGGATAAACCTTGACATCTAGTCATGTGTCTTCCACTGGATCAGTAAGTGCTCTTTGAGTGTATTGTACCTTTTTATATTATTTCCATCCCTTTGATATTAGTAAGTGCAGTTTTTAAAGCACACATGCTAGAAATGTGTTATAAAGTTGCAATAGAACTAAAAATGGCAAAACTTTAATTACTTTATGTCAGTTACAGTTAATAGATCAACATTTTAATATTACACTTAATCCAGAATCTTATTATGTGTGGCTTTTTCATAACTGTCACACAATTATGTGAAGAGAAGAAGCAGTAATAAAGAGAGGAGTTCTCACATTTTGGGCAAATGGCCCATGCAGTCTTGAGTTCAAAAACATTTGATTGACCCTTCGTCTTTTCTGAGTACTTGTTTTTATTTCTTGAGAACAGAAAGCACAGAGAACATCTCATTCCTCAAGGGGACAGAAATGACTCTTGTTCTTGTGACTCAGTCAATGACAACTGTGTATCTTACAGGCACACTATACTGTGCAGCTTTCACTGCCGTGTCCGTGCCGTTCAAATGCTAATACTCTTTTATTTCTCTTTTCCAAAATATAATATTGATTAGGCATTAGTTTCTTTGCTTGATGAGGAGACCAGTGGAGAAGTGATAATGCTTCTACGTCTGAGCGCAGGGCAACTGAACACTGCAGTTTAACAATATTATACTTGCATTGTGCTGAGCATAGATGTGTGCAGAACAGCAAATATGTGCTAAGTGAATCATGTTCTGACAGAGTTACAGATGAAGGCAACATATGTACAGAAATATGGGGAAGGCATTCATGTATGCATTGTTAGCGGCCACCTTGTACAATTTACAGATGGAAGTAGGATAAACAAAAATGAGCCATCTTCTCTCTGACATGATGGGCATCAGCAAAACTTCATTACGATTTCACCCCTTTTTGCTACAGGGGAAAAAACAAATCTTTTGTTTTTCCAACCTCTCCTCCAAATGACCTTCTTATCTTCATTATCACAAATTTGAAACCGTGTCGTTGGTGATGGCTGGAGATTGACAAATTTCCATTGCCATCCGCCCCTATTCTCCATCAAGCTGTTCAGAATAATTCACAAAATGGAAAGCAAAAGAAAAGTGACAGCTGTGATATTTGGCAGTGTGCTCACTGTGTGTACTGTGAAGACCTAGGAGTTAGGAAGTGAGGGAGTAGGAGCTAGGGATTAATAGTTATGGGGCTGGGGACCAAAGTCAGAGTACTTTGTAATCATGTGGCTGCGTAACCTCAGTGTTAGTGAGGTTGATGAGCATGCGTCCCTGCTGACACACACTCTCCTCATCCACTCTGCTGAATATTAATATGGAGGAGAGAATTCCTCTGAGCCCTATTGTCAGACGGCCCTATTGTTCTCTGCTGGCCTCTGCCTCAGCGCGTCTATGTGTGTGTGTGTGTAGTATTAATGCGCAAGTTGGTCTGCATTGTGTGCTTATGCATATTATGCCCATGTCTTCATCGCATGTGTGTGTCAGCTGCAGCAGAGCAGCAGTTAAAGCGGCAGTGAGGGAGATGAGGGGTGTGTTTTGTGGCCTACAATGGCCCATAAAGACAACTGGCCTGAGAACACTTGCACCAGCCATCAGGGCCAAACATTGGCAATTATTTTACCTAGAGGCACTATCTGCAAAATGAACACTCTCATTAAAGTCCAGAGTGTGCACGTGTATGCACGTTAAGTGTGTGTTTGTGTTGCACACCTACGCCCGCATAAGTCAAGTTAGAGTCATAGTAAATATATGGCAGCACAAATGCTTGTCTTTCAATCAAAGCATTTAATGTGCTGTTTATGGTGTTTGACTATGGATGTGTGCTCGTGTATGTGTGTATTAACACGTTTGTTTGTGCACTGTCCCTTCTGTGGCTGAGCATGTGTTCACATCTGTGTCTGTGCAGATGTGCATATGTATCTGTATAGATTTATGTGTGCATGTGTCGAAGCGTGACTGTTTAACTACCCCACACACGTAACCTCCCCATCTCTGCCTCCCTGTTTCTCATTTACTGAGGCAGCACCGGGGAGGAGTGTGGGGAAACAAGAAAACGAGTGATAGGATGGAGGGGAGAACAGAGAGAGAAAGTGAGAAAGCGAGATGGTGAAATAGCGGCAGGGATGGAGGGAGGAGGATGGAGGTCTTAACAGGAAAAATGAAGCGAGGCTAGTGTGAAAGGTAGAGCGGAAGATAGGTTGTGTGGTGGAGAAGAGGGAAAGAAAAAAGCCGAGGCAGGATGATGGGGGGGCAGAAAGAGGCGGAGGAGGAGGCAGCAGATTTATGAAGCCATTGGAATGTAATTTGGAGGCAGAAATTACTGTCAGACTGAGCAAGGTTTAAAGTCAGTGAAGCCTGAATCCAGGGCCTGCCTCTGTGTGCGTGCTTTGTGTCTATGTAGCAAGTATCACAGACAAATGGACAGCAAATGTGATGCTGGATAATACCACAGAAGCTCCGCCGTCACTTTTCATACACACTGAACACAATGCGTGTTGTGCATGCACATCACATTTGTACTGCTCCGTCATGCATGACTGGCGTGCACACATGGCATCAGAACATAACCCGGCATTCATATTTAACAGCTCATATTTCATCGCCGCTTGAAGATGCACACGCATGCACACACAGTGCAGGCACTGAATTCTTGTCAGGCTCTGAAGGCCATGACTCTGGCAGAATCAGTGGTGGGTGTTGGTGTGGACAGAGCGAAGGATGGAGAGGGCTTAGTGGGAGAGAAAAAGACAGCGACACACAGAGTGCCAAGGATAGGACAGAGGAAAAAGGTAGAGGTGGGAAATGAAAAAGAGAGGGAGGGACTCTAAGAGGGTCTAAAAAGAAGAGTAGGAGAGATGTGACCAGGTTTCTAACGCAGCAACACACAGCTTCCATTTAGGAGGAGCGGAGTAGGAGAGAGATGAGGAGGGAGACAGCAGGGATAATCAGCAAAGATCCGAAGGGAGGGAAAAGCTCAATGCAGTGCTTTTTTTTCCAATCACTACCAAGATCACTTTGACACTGTGACACACACACACACACACACACACAGAAGAGTCCATGTGTTAGTCTATCAACACTTTCTGAACTCATCTCATCATTGTTTCTCAACCTAAAACGATCAATGTATGTAGTTTTTTTTTTTTTTAGATACAGAATGTCCAGAAACAGCAGGGCAACACAAATTTCAGCAAATACTGAAAACGTAAACTGCGGAATAAGTAGTTTGGGACCTTTTTTTGTAATGGATTTGCACCAGTGAGTATTGATGGCTGACTCAATATGAACAACAATGTCCATGTCCGTGGTAATGAAAAACATGTCACCCACAAAATCTGCCCAAGACCTGCCCCTTTGAGAAGATTTCCAAGACGTGAAAAAATCTTGGTAGATGTTTATAGCAGCATTGTCATAATAAAATAAAACATACATATACGCACAAACACACACACACACACACGACTGTAACTTTGACCAAACAATAAGTAATCTGAGGCAGAGCAGGGGATGGATGGCCACCGTATAATGTGGAGGTTATGGGGATGAGTTGCACAGTATGTTTCCTATTAGGTAAACACATGCACATACACAACATGCAGCACTAGCTTTCTCTACCAAAGGTAGTATTACATGTCCCCTACTGGCTTTATTCAGAAAAACGTGGCTGTCACAGATAGTTTCGTTGGATGACATGTGGACAAATCCTCCCTAAACTGGAGCTGCTTACTGCAGATTTGGAAGTAAAAAATATATCGCACACAACAAACCTTACAACACTCCTTGAGTAAGCTGAGCATTAATCTGCCTGCACCTGACTCTCGCTAATTTAGAAATGGAACAAATGTATTCAGAGAGATGCCAGTGCACTGCTGTAGCTCAGCATTAAAGTTGCTTTTAAGTGTCAGTGATTCACTGATATTCTTATCACTTTTATCCCTTATTTGATCTATTTAATGGGACAAAAGTCTTTTTTTTGCAGAGGTTTTATTTCACTGGTTAAATATAATCCACAGTGAAATGTCTTTCCTTTGTGCCGCTGTTTTTGCCATTTAACGTTTAAGCACTAAAATCCCTTAAAACTGATCTGAATTACAATCAGATTCCAAAAATGAATAAATGTAATCAGACCACATGTTACTTTCTGACTGCATCTGTAATCCAAGCAAATCATGAAACAGTATTTTGTGCAGGCTAGTTCTGTAATATTTAGGAAGTAATGGTGTCTTTATATTTTGCACAGCTGAGTGCGTATTGTGATAGAAGTGCCTGCAGAATAGTGGACAAATACCTTCTGACTCAAGTGAGGCTGATACCAGTGGCAACAAAGATAAATGGTTGCCAGGTTAAGAAAGATTAACACACGGCTGAAGATGCTGAAGTGGGTGAGGATGTGCCACTTGATAGAGCTAAAAAAACAGAACGCTGAATTGTCTTGTCACTTAAATAAAATACATATTATTTTAGGAATTTCACATGCTTTACTGTTTTATTTATTTGTTAGAAATATAATTCTTAATTTGAAAACTCAAATGTGTATTAAGGCATTTCAGACTCCTTAAAAATGTGAAAACACATTTGGAAAGAAGAAATCATAATTCACGCACGGTAGGGTTTACATAGTGACGTCATACGTAGATCTGTGCCTGCATGTTTAGTGTGCCTCCAGCCTCGATCAGCAGCTGCTCTCCTAAAATGGATGCCTTTCACACACAAATACACACACACACAGGCAAAGTTCTGCAGATCTTTTCTATGCAGGAGTAAACGGCAACACATCTGCCCTTTTTGTCTCTCCTATCTGAAGGTGCACACACTATCTAGCACTTGACCCATCAACTTTTGGTGACTTTTCTCTCGCTCTCTCTCGCAGATGCACACAAACAAACGGCAGCTCTCCGGTCTTTGTTCTGTTAGCCAGTGATAATGATAGCAACACCATTATGCACCGTGACAACTCTACCACCCACTTATAGCAGCTGACACCATGACACAGTCTCTGCTTCTGTCTCTCCCTGCTCACTCAGACGAGTGCTGAGGTCAATTATCTCTGAATTCGCTCCTACGCCTTTTCTCTTTCTGTTCGCTCGTTTGTCTTTTTGTAAGTAAAGTCAGAATTTGTCAAGTTCGTCAATGCAAACTGCATTGCATTGTGTTGACTTTATATTCAGGTTTCTTATTATCGTGGAAACGTCTGCCTATTGCTGTTAGGATTAATAACATTGTATTATCATCCTCACACAGTCTTTATTTTCCCACATAAGTTTAGTTTATTTAAGTTCGGTTCTGGTTTATTGGAGGGAAACTTTGCAAAGCAAGAAAATCATAGATAAGCTTTAAATATAATCCTTCCCTGCTACCTTATCTGTGTGTGTTTGTGTGTGAGGAGTCTTCCTTGTTGCGACTACCTCCTTTCCTCTCTTTGCCTCTACATCCTCAGAGCCTTAAAGCCAGGACAAAACTCCAACAGCGATAAGATGAGAGCAGGCTACTGAGAGGCAAGCAGTGCAAATGGGAATTTCCAATAGATAGGTTCTGAAACCTATTGTCAGAGGGAGAGGGAAGATGAACAAAAAAAAAGCAATAAAGAAGGGTAAAAGAGGGAGGATAAAGCAGAAAGATTGAAGGAGGGAAGTGTAGATGGCAGTGGACAGGGAAGACAAAGTGAGCTGCTGAATTTTTTTTGCCCTGAAGGAAGCTGGTTTCCAACGAGAGAGCGAGCAGCAGAGGAGGGAGTAAACGAGACTTTGAGAGAGAAGGAGAGAGTGAGGGCGCTGCTGGAGAGAGTAAGACAGAGCGGGAGAGGGGGAGGCGGTGGAGCGATTGGAGGCCGAATAAGGCGTGGAAATGAGAAGGTGAAAAGCGACGGCAGCAGCAGGGATGATGGAGGGGTGGGGGGCGAGTGATGTATACGGTGGATGAGGTGAAGATGGGCCCGACCCACACATGCACACACGACGTTGCTTTCAGAAACACTGTGCAAATAATGAAAATGCTGGTGGCTTCATTTGAGCCACAGCAGCTCATCATTAAAATAGTCAGATCTCCGGCTACAGAGACAGCTCACAGATTTGAATGCGTAAGCGGTAAATAAACCGTTTTAGCTTGAGTCCAGCTTCTTCAACAACTCGCTTCGCTTTCAGTCGTGCAGGCTAAATGATGAGTTTTCACATTTTCTGACAGGGACGGCTGCCAACAAAAATTCCCATTTCTATTGTAAACTGAGAATTTAAATGGCGGAAATTCACACTTGAAATGATGCACTCTTTAGCCGTGCGTGTTATTCTTGACAGGACAGAGAGGACCTCAGCGATGGCAGTTAGACGACAGGACACTGAAAAGCAGTAAGACTCTCACAGTTGAAACTGTTAAGGTGGCCTGGCAGGGCGATTTTACACACTGTCACTGTCCACCCACACCATGCAGGAACGATTCCTCTACTTGGCCATCTGTGATAGAGGAATAATATTTATAAAAGCAAAATAAGAAAGGCACAAATGACGTGAACAGGCCAGTGTCCCAATAAAACACAGCTCACTTTGATATTGGTTTGTCATTTCACTCTGACACGACAAAAATTCATTACATTTATCTACCAGAAAAATAAATAAATAAATGAAAAATCTGCACTATCATGTTCCTGCAATATTATGTGTGATGTTATGATATACTCCCTCTCTCAGCAAAACACACATTTCCACACACGGCCCAGCATGCATCGACATTGTCTCATGACAGTATGTGGATAAATAATCCCATTAAATATGATGGAGGGTTTTTCCGGCTCAAAGCATTTGCGCTCTCTCCATCTCTCTTCTCTCTGTCTCACTTAGAATGAGGTATGCACACAGGAAGTATCTACAGACAAGCAATTTAAAGGCTGGACACCCTCACACATACTTATGCCCCCCACACACACTCACACACAACAGTCCACCAGAAGGCACTCTTAGGATAGAATACAATAACTCTCACTTTGCAGAGGAATATTTGTCTGTTTGTGTGTGCCTGCATGTCTCTGTGTGCGTTTTCATATTAGGAGACAAAGCAACTGATTAAATAGGATTTTAAATATGAAGTACATAAGGCCTCCTGGTGGCAAGCCATAGCTTGCCACCAGGAGGCCAGGAGGCCTTATTTACCTTTTACCCACTAACACTTTATCTTTTGCGCTTAATTATTTCCTGTCACTCTCCATTTCATAATAATCTTGGGAAGAAAAAAAATGAATTCACAGGAACAAAACAGAAAACAGAAAAAGAACTTCCGAGTGAAATATGCTGATTGTAGTAGACGGTGAGTGAGATGAAAAAGGATGCGACTCCTGGCAGTCAGTTAGAAATTGTTCCTTATTCTGCTGTGTTTACCTTTGTTCCTCATTACAATGAGACAATGATCTCAATCCAGAGAAGGCTACAAGGTGATTATCAAAACTTATTCAAGCAGAGAGTCAGGCACAGTCTCTGCATACCAAGGAGATCTATTGTAATTCAATACATTAGGTCAAACATATATTGGTCCCAGAACACACAATGAAGCACCGTTTTGTCAATGCTTTGAGTGGGAGGGTAGTACCTTCGTGTGCATGTGACATGGCACAGTGATTTGCTCTTGCACATTTACTTTGTTCTTTAGCACAGATGATGTGGCAGAATTTGCTTTTCATGATGCGTTGCTGTCGTTGTTGGCGGTAAATTGGCTTTTCTTTACTTTGATGCCTGCTTTGTCCAAATTTAGTGGTTTCTTTTCCTCCTGCTTCTCCTGCCAGCCCACCAGTTAGATTTTTCAGGAAAATGTCTGAGCGAGCCCACATGAGAACACAGCAGGAAAATTCAAAGCAAGTGAGTGGGCGTTGCAGGGACAGCCAAATCACAAACTGTCTGTGACCACGCCATGTCCTGCCTCCTCCATGCTTCACACAGGTGGCATCACTCACCTGAGTCTGTCTGACCACACACTATCCTTTCTACTTTCTCCTTTTGTGAATGTCAAACACCATTTTCCAGAGTTTTGCTATGTAAACAGCTATAAATGTGACAAATGCTCAGCACTTGATATAAATATAACTATCGTCCTGCAGAAATTGGGGTTAATTTGTGGTAGTTATTCTGTGTATCAATTGCAGCTCTTAACAAATTCAACATATGTGTCAGGGAAACTCAAAATCTCAAGTGCCATTGCCTTGTTTAATTTCATGTTCTAGTCCCAACACAGACCATCTGAATAAAATCAATGAACAAATGTAACACAACATTACTCTGATGTGAACATTAAAAGTTAATGATCATAAATGAGATGAAGAACAGCCTTTTTAAACTTAACCCTCTGGTTGTAGGTGTTTGATGTTTATATAAATTCTTTAATACCTGACCCACTCTGATCGTTTTCTCAGCCTTTGATCCAAATGGGAATCATTTTACTCTTATGTGTGGCCTTCTTATCCAAACAGTTATGTTTTATATCTGGGTATATTCGCTCTGTCTGTTTTTTTCACTTGTGTAAACTGCAGTTTGACAGAAATCTCGGCTGTCTATGATATGGATTAGTGTTGAACTTACTGTCCTTTACAGACAATCATAAAGATGTTGACCACCCACCCACCCCCCTGCTGGTAGTACCCTGCCACACGCTATAATTCGCTCTCATAATTTAAAAAAATCATTTGGTCATGTCTTTTTGGCCTGATGTACTTCCTTCAGTAGTGGGAATCTGCCAGTAAAGAGTCTGATGTCATGTTTAATTTATGTTAATGAATGTAGATTAATTGGTTTGTGTATCTGACACAGCTGTTGACAAGATCCCACACACCTTGTTTTTATGAGCTTTGTGTTCCAAATACTAAAGGGCATGGTTCCAAAATATAAAGAGTATAACTTCCATATACTGACATGATATTAATTACTGCTTATTTTGAAAAATGCCATCATGCTAATATGCCTCACTTTGTTGGTCTTATTCAAACGGCAAAAAGGATTGCGGCTGCATCATGGTGTGACAGAGTGGCAGATGACAAGACGGCACACAAACTGACAAGAGCCGAATTTAATTTGGGCCTTTCATCAAGTTAATTATTTACAGTTGATAGCACCGGCTCATTTGTATATTAAGCAAGGCCAGCGATGCCTAGCAACAGGTAGAAATGAGATCATTTCTAATTATTTTTTTTTATTGGCCTGCAGCCTTATGGCTTAATTACAACTGTTGGTTTTTCTTGAGTGTGCAGTGTTAGTGTTTCTATAAGTGTACAGGGATGGGCACTGTTTAGTTGGTTAATAAAGTAGTCGGTTAATAAATAAGAATAATAGTTTATGTGTTTTGAAAATTGCATCAGTTATGTTTCAAGTTCAAATGTGAAGATTTGCTGGTTTTCTTTGTTCAGTGTTAAAAATAATGTAGTATTTTTAAACAAGGCAAGCATTGTGAAGGCATCACCTCGACCTTAGAGAGAATGTTATGGACTTAATAATGAATCAAAAAGTGTCTGATTCATCAATAGTAAATTTCCCATGTTTACTGCATTAATGTCAAATGAAAAAACTCTTTTGCTTTTCCTTAGTGATAACGGAAAAGAACATGGCTAATTTCTGTTTTTTGCTGTTATTCAGCTCATTTTAACAGTCACTTTTTAATCAGCTGTCAGTATTTCTGGAGGCGTCTGTGGCTGGTTCAGCATTAGGTAAGGGAACAGAGCTAGAGGTATGAAGTAGTCTCTGCTGCTCAAACAAATAACAGCTTATCTCTGAACTTCTCTGTATGACTCCTGCTCCCTGAGACCTGCCCGCATCTGCCACTCTATATTCCCCTGCAACAACAAATGGTCTGACACAAAAGCATACTCAGACACTGAGCCATAATGCAATATACAGTAACGCAGCCTAATGCAAGGCAATTTTGTTTATTATTGTGTGTGTGTGTGTGTGTGTGTGTGTGTGTGTTTAGGCCTGATTGTGAGAGAGCCTCCTAAATTGTTAAAACCTCCCCTTGTGTAATGCATCTCTGTTGTCTGGCAGCCTAGTGTTGAATATATATTTATTTCAGATTTTCAAGGATTGTATTTCTTATGTATTGTTTGGATGGTCTCGACCAAAACATGGTGTAACCTCAGTTTTATAAAAGCAGTTTGTTTCATCATCATTCATTCTGCCTCTTACAATAGATTGCATAAAACATAATCTAAGGCAACAATTAAGCCGAAATAAAATAAATCCCTTGCAAATTGTTTTCAGTTTCAAACAAAGAGAAAAGCAAGAGAGAAAAGTGGATGTCGCTCGATTCTTACAGTGTATTTGTGGAGGAAAGGTTAGTAGGCCATGGCTTGTTTGTTAAATATATAATATTAGCCCAGCTGTACTTGACTGGCATTAACATACAGCAATATACTACACTGTATATATCTGGATAGCCTATCACAATAAGCAAAATGCATGCTAAATATTAATGCAAGGTGTGAATGCATTGACCAGAAATTTACTATAAAACTTAATAAAACAGGGGAGCTTCAAATTAGGACACTAGATGTCTATGTTCTTTACTCCAATAGAATAAATATTATGTTAAATTAATATTAAATATTAATCTTACTCTGACTTTTAATTGTATCTTGGGCAAAAGGAAAGCTACGAAGAGTACTATTTAACATATCTCACAAAAAGAGATAGATTGAGTTCACCAGCCCAGCCTTACTTGCTTCCATCTTAAGCTCCAATCACAGTGCAGAAAAAAACGTGATAATGAGCACATTTAATTCATTTATTCATTAATACCTGGTGTGAATCCGAAGGCGTGTGGATTGGCTAATCTAGATGTGGATCACATGGCAATAACAAGTGTAAATGGGGCCTGTTTCATTGAGTGAGCCTGTCTATTCTCAGTTTCCATACTGGCATTGTTTCCTTCCCACATTTCCAATTAGATATTCAGTTGATATATTTTAGACAAACTGATTAGAGAGAGACGAAAATGGTTTAAAGTCAGCACATATTATGAGCACACAGGTTTTACCTAAGCCTGCAAACCCACCATTTACATGATGATTCTCTGTTATTTGTTGAAAGGATAGAGCTGCAGTGACTGATGTTTTGCAAAGAATACGTTTGAATTTGATACATGAACTGACTATAAATTCAATCACTGTCAGAGTATTTTTTTAAGGATTTTCTAGCTGTTGCCTTTCCCTGTAGAGAAAAGTCAGAAATGGTTTTGACATGTCGGGGGTGGTTTCAACTCCAAATGTGGCAACAAGTGCAGTATTTCCCACACAGGCTGTGGGGTTTATTTATACATACACACACACACACACACACACGCACACACACACAAACACACATAATATTGAATTGTTAGAGGAATAGAACTGGAATCACTCAGGTAAACATCAGATCAGATAAAAGGGTAAACTCGCCTCAGGACAACAGGCATACCACCTAGACAGATGAAGCAGAGAGTCATCTCTCCTCCATCTCTTCCTCTTGACACCTGCTCTTTCTGCCACAGGGCACTGACCCAGTCTCGAACACTGCTCACCACTGAATACACTGACAACAAGCTGATAGATACAGCTAACCGGTGATCACTTTGAAGCATATGAAAGAGAGAGTGTGTGTTGTTGTTTTTTTTTAACCTTAGGAGTTGGCAGCGACCAAAACAGAGCTAAAAGATATTGAATATTCAGATGAATGACTGAAACTCCAGTATTGCAGATCTAATAGATAAGATGCTATTTTGAAAAAAGGGCAGAAAATGTGATTCTTGGTTTGTGTTTTCTCAGCCTGATATTTGTACCACCATCCTGATTCAAGAACTCAGAAGTGACAAAATGACAAAAAGATGCTTTACAAAAATGAGACAGATCTGTCAGGAATCATTTGCAGAGTTCATTTAAAGACCACACGCCCAGGGACTACAAAAGTGTTAACAGCCAACACAAGCTGTGCTTAACACCATTGCGATAAAAGTCTTTTTCACATACGTGCTGTTAAACTTAGCAGAAGCTCAGTCAACTGAGCTTCACACAGATACTGAGCATTTGAAACAACCCAGTAAGGTGTAAGCAGGATGAATGATGAAGGTGATACTGTTGTCATCACCTCTCTTCAGATTTGTTATTTTATTTTTTACTTTGGCAAATTTAACAGTCTGTAAGGTGTCTGTTTTTTAAAACCGTCATTTGTGTATTGTGTTCCAAATGGAAAATTGTGCATGCACTGCTCTTCTCTGTCTGCCAGATGCGTGAATAAAGGGAGATCAAAAGGTAGGCGGATAAAGAAAGCGTATCTGCTACCTTTTCTTTATTCTCGCCACATTCTGCCAATGTGCAGTTCCCTCTAACTGCATGACTTGCCCTGGATTCGCTCTTTCTCTCTGCTTCTCTAGGATGCGTGAATAAAGGGAGATCAAAAGGTAGGCGGATAAAGAAAGCGTATCTGCTACCTTTTCTTTATTCTCGCCACATTCTGCCAATGTGCAGTTCCCTCTAACTGCATGACTTGCCCTGGATTCGCTCTTTCTCTCTGCTTCTCTAGGACATTACACTTTAATCTCATGTTCTATGCTGCCCCCCCCCCCCGCTCCTTTTTTTGGTCTCTTTGCCGCTCTCTCTTGCCCCTTGTTCACTGTCCATCACTTCATCCATCCATCTCTGCCTTTCTTCTTTAATCCCATGTTCTGCACGGCTTTGACCCTGCATATCTCATTCTAATCTGCTGCCCCAATATGTCCCTGTATGACTGCTAATCCGGTTCTTGCATATATAGGAGCGTGCATATGTGTGTTTGTTTACATCCAGTGGGAGATATTGGGCGTTTTTGCTGTGAAGAGTAGGGTGATGCAACATCGTGTTTTTGTGTTTGTGTTTTAGAGCTGGTGTACTACACTGCATGGAGTGTGTGTGTGTGTGTGTGTGTGTGTGTGTGTGTGTGTGTGTGTGTGTGTGAGAGAGAGAGAGAGAGAGAGAGCTGAGGTGGAGGGCACAGACATTGTCATATAAGGAGGACGTGTCCATTAGGAGATGGTCTTAGCCATCATGAATGCAAATGCACAAACACATTTAGAAAAAGACCACACACACACACACACACACACACACACACACATATATATATATATATATATACACATATGTGTGTATATGTATGAGTGTGTGTATACACACACACACACACACACACAGACAGGCTGTGAAAAACACACAACCCACTCCTCACATGAGCAGTAACAGGGAGGCAGCTGGAAAGAAAGATGGGCGAGATGAGAGAAAACGTGCAAATGGGAATTTTATCTCTTTACAAAGTATAATCTCTCACTTTAATCTCCCCCTGGCTGCAACTCTCTGAAGCCCCGCTGCTTCAATCTCTGACGCTCATTCGTTCCGTTTCACAGAGGAGAAGCTGCTCCATCAAGTAGCTGCGCATTAATGAGCGCGCGTGCATTATGAACAGGCGCACACATGCACCTTTATCAGCGAGGGCAGAAGCCTGTTAACATCCGCGTGCCACCGCCGTGCGCTGCGTGTCACAGCCCCACTGCCAAACCTACACGGAGCATTGTCCCAGCGGTCATCACACACACACACACACACAGACACACACAGTCATTAACACACCCTACCTCGTCCTATATCCATTTACGCACGTTCCCATCCGGTCGCCCACGTCAAATCAGATAACCCATAATGAACAGATGAGTGTGACGGTCCGGTGAGTCCCGGTCAGCCCGGTCAGTGCCGGCGGGGGGACGGGGAGGAGGAGGGGGACGTCCGGTCTGTCCGCACCGGAGCTCTGATGTGCGCGTGTTATCTCCCACCCGGCTGCCTCACTCTGAGCTCTGCTGTGTGTGTGTATGTATGTGTGTGTGAATGAGACGGAGACTAACCTCAGATAAAGTGCTGTTCTCTCTCTCTCTCTCTCTCTCTCTCTCTCTCTCTCTCTCTCTCTCTCTCTCTCTCTCTCTCGTCCTTTGGCTCCGTCAGTCGGAATCTAACCTGCGTCAACTTCGCCACTTCAACTCCGACACGGCCCGTCTCTCTCCCCCTCTCCCCCTCACAGGGCTCCGTGTCTCCCACCCGATAGGTGCGAATGGCCGCTATTTCCACCTCCGTTAATCCCCCGTCTCTCACAGCGCGTCTCGGTCTTTGTAAATAAAACAAGTGCGTGTGGTGACGGTTTGACAGGTATCGCCTGCAGCGCGCGCTGTCCTTCTCTTTCTCTTCTTTTTCGCCTCGCGCGGGTTGCGCTCTCTCTCTCTCTCTCTCTCTCTCTCTCTCTCTCTCTCTCTCGCTCGCTCGCTCGCTCTGTGTGTGCGTGCGCGACTGCCTGCCTGTCTCCCTCTCCGTGTGTGTGTGTGTGTGTGTGTGTGTTTGCGTGTGTGTAGTCTTTACATCGCTTCTTTGAGCTCCGTTACAGAGGTGCAGCAGGTCGCCACGGTCCAGCAATTACCGACAACTCACCGAAAATGAGACTGACGGGTCCACACACACACACACACACACATACGCACACACACACACGAGAGACAGAGTGTGGAGTGAGGAAGGGTTCTCACACTTGGCAGAGATGTGGAGAAGACGCTTGTTTCTGACTCAGGGTGTCAGAGTCAGTCTGGGTGTGAATGAAAACATACAGGCGCACAGTGGAACATGAACACTGTCACTGTCACCTGCAGGACCGGGACTGGGCCAGGAGAGACAGGCTGCCTGAGAGTCCGCTGCAGCTAATGACTGGTTACATGTGTTTTATTTTAGACTGTGACCGGTGGTCTTTATTTACCATGAAACATGCCTCCCGATTCATTTGCATTTATTACCTTTGGGCTGCAGTGGTCGCGGTTTAGTCCTTTACGCGCTGCATATGCAGCAATATTTAGTGGAGCAACACGGTCATGCAAGACCCGCACAATGCACACACACATACACACTCATACGCAGCACACAGAGTATCCGCGGAGAGCCTGTCTGGGCCACATGGGGCCCGGGGCCCGGGTCCAGCTGCACCACCAGCACCCTCTGGCGCTCTTCCAGAGACAGCGTCCTAAGATTTAGTCTCATTCAATTCAAGAGACTCCCGAAGTCAGACTGCAGCAATCAGAATGAGACAGTATTACTGTCAACAGCAGAATCTAGAGCCTGGACAAAACTAAACTAAACGACTTCAGTACTGATACTACTATTTGAGAATTTAAAAAAAATCAACAGTATTGCAAATTATCTGACAAACGCGTAAAAGAATTTGACCAAAAGAAAAGTGAAAAATTATATAACTATAATATATGTGTATTCATTTTTGTTTTAAGTTTCTTTCATGAAAAATTGCTTCCTTGGTCCTTCAGGAACTATTAGTGCATATACAGTAAATTACTGCAATTTACTACTTATTCCTCATGGTACCAGTTAATCGCCGGGTGCAGGCAGTTATTGTCTTAAGTAAAAGTAGGTTAAACTATTTTAGCTGCACAATCCCTTTAAATTACCTGAGGGGGAAACCATGAACAACCTCAGAAGAAGAACTTGTCTAATGGTACAGATGGTTTTTACACAGGCTTTTATAGAAGCAGAAACTTGGGATAAAATACAATTTGCACAAAGAGGGTCTCGACTTTTCAAATTTGCATTTAATGTGATCTTGATGAGCTCGCTCATGATACGATTTTGTTTCTTTAAATTAGGTGTACAAATGAAAATCGTTGAAAAAGTAAATACTTGATACTGAATTCTCTTTGTATTGATCAGTACATTTTCTGCGCTGATTAAAAGTTTGTTGGTGAAAGACACACGTGGCCAAACATTGGCTGGACGTTCACCTCTAACTGATAAACTGGCTGGATGAGAGAAGACAGTATAATGCTTTTATCTCCAATCTGTCAGCATCCTCAGTGTGCGGCCATTACAACCTTCCTCTGTGACATTTTTGCATGTCGGTTATATTCTTAGGTATCATCCTGTGCTAATGAATGTAGTTACAAGCTGTATATATGTAAACCGGCATATTAGGATTTACAACATTTATACAGAATTTGATGTTATTCAATCATGCCATTACTGAATCCTTTTAAAAACACTCCTCCCTTTGTGCACAGGTGGAGGGGCAGGGCTTTGTGAATAATACGCATGCAAAGACCTTGTATCAACAGAGAGCTGCAGCAGGACAGCGTTGTATCTTTAAGACTCGATGAACAAAAATAGTCCGAATCATGGTAATGATGATAACAAAGGGAAAACGGCTCAGTGTAGGATAACATCTTAAAACCACTCACATGGGGACATATTTGGAGCCAAATAAAGACAAACAGTAAATGTATGTAAACAAAAAGAAAAATGTACCTTTCACTCCTGTGTATTTTTTCTGCACTTGTCGTTGAACATTTGACAACATTATTTTAATAGATTTTTATTATCAATTTTTTTGTGAGCATAGCTGTTGTACTATGGAATTGTTTATTTTGTGCCAAACAGTAGAAGACATAAAGGAAACATGTCTTCTGCCCTTCAGCTGGCCATTTCCCTAGAGCATCGCTGCTCATTTGCCTGATGTCGAACTCTAGTCAGCTTACTTTTGTTTCTAATTTGTCTGAGATCTGTCGGCATTTCTTACTTCTTGGTGTCCACCAGCTGCTTTGTGCCAAACCGCTGCTGCAGGTGTGAACACATCAGTCAAATGCAAACATCGCTGTATGCTAAAATTTTTATTATTATTATTTCACACCTCAAATCAAGTTTTCGAGGGGAACATCACAAATCTGAATAAGATGAGATATTAGTGTTGTAAAGATGAAACACTGAAGAAAAGTCACACCTGTGGGGTGAAATAGAGGTTTTTCATATTGAGGTGTGAATAAGACTGCAGTAAGCTGGTAAATACATTCACAGTGAGTGTGACTTTGAAGCTGCAAACACATGTGCAGTTAGGCACACCGCTTTAAAATAATATGGAGTATATTTTTACAATCAACATTTATTTATGCAGCACTATTCTGGTCCAGCTGTATTGGTTGGTTTGCTGCACAGGGTGGGGCAGCCGAGAGAGACTCCTAACACTGTGTCATTATAAATCTAATCAGTTTAAGGGTTGTTTGTTATTGAAAGCAAATTCGATCATCTTGATATTTTTTAATTGTTGTATTTTCATTTTTTTCTCTGCTGAAAAAAATAAGTTTTATATATTCCATTTTATTTATAATCTCAGATGAAGGTGCAGTCCGCATATATCCTACATGTTGTTGGTAGCTTTGCCTGTGTTTCCATAAGGACAGCAGTAAATTGATTGGCCTCCTCAAGTGGACCAACTAAATCATTGCCGGAAATTAAATGACGACAAGATATATAATGGTGGTTAGAACCAGTGGGCAGACAAGAGAGAGAGAGGGAGGCAGGAGAGAGAGGGAGGAATACACAAACAGGTTGCACTGAGGCCTGGGGAATACGGGGGGGTGCAGAGAGCAGAGGGAAAGGAAAATAAGATGGAGGGCTACAGAAAGCAAACACACAAGACTGGTTTAGGTTAGAGCTTCACATGTCATCTGTTTTTTTCATTATCATCATCATCATCATCATCATCATCATCATCATCATCATCATCATCACTCATTTCCTTCTAATTTCAAACACAGATGGGCACGTTGACACACAGGTGGTTAAAACTTAATTTTTTACTCCTCTGCTGTAGATGCTTTCGCCCTCTACATATTATCTCTGTAACAGCCAACTTCCTCCTCCTGCTTCCCCGTTTGGCCAAGTTTTTAACTTCGAGCTCTTGTCCTTTACAGATCCATCAATCTATCCAGACCTCCATCCTTCCCTCTCTGTCTCTATGCGTCCCTCTCCCCTTTTCTCCCTCTCAGTGTCATTACTTACCTCCCAAGAAAGAAGTAGTACCCTCCATCTTGTTGTTTTATGTTCCCAGCAAATTTAGTCCTGCGTCTCCCTTCTCCACCCTCAACTCTCTTTCTCTTCATCTCCGTCTCTCTCTCTCACCCTTCCCTCCCTCTCCGCTGCACTCTCCCCCTCCCCAAGCCCTTCCTCTGTCCCCCGACACCTAGCACTCTCCTCCTCCTCCTCCACTTCCTCCCTGTCAACTTACCTCCCCCCAACCCTGTGTGTAGTTGTGTAACTTATCACCCTTGTAGAAGATGCTAGCTCATTTATTCAGCTTTTCACTATGAAATATTACAATTAGACTTTATGTCAATAAGAAAAAGAAACAAATAGCTGTTTTTGCCTGTACATCAACTGTGGCTGGTGGAACACTGTCACAAACACACACACACGTACACTAGTTGTTACAGTCAATTCGCACTTGACCACGTAGTGGATACGTGTGGGTTTTAACAGATGTTGAAACATCATCCCTCGAGTATCGACATTACTCTCTCTCTCTCTCTCTCTCTCCCTCCCTCTCTCTCTCTAATTAACAAGATTTCAGTAACAAACCTTTGGGCCTTGCCTGTTGCCATGGTTACCCAAACACCAAAACGCCACTATCTGCATTGATATGAGTGTGACTGTGGGACTGCTGGAGCTGCAGTGTGTATTGCGTATTTGTCTGCGTTCACATTCCTCTCTGTGTGTGTGTGTGTGTGTGTGTGTGTGTGTGTGTGTGTCCGTGTCCGTGTCCGTGACCGTGTCCGTCCACATCTTTGCAACTGCGTGATTGTGCATACACATGAGTATTTTGGTTGATGTCTTTGTTTCCCCACAGGGCTCACACTCTGGTTTTGTCGTAAGCACCTTTGTACCTGCATATAGAAGAGCATTGTTACATTGGATCATTAAAAATTTGGTTCAGGTCTATTGCACCTTATAGTCTTGATAATTATGTAATCCCATGAATAATAAATGAGGAAAAAAAGATTACAATCAACAGGAATTTAAAATGGGAAGATAAATGAAAAATGATTTCTTACCTATAACTAAGAAGGTAAATGTAATTTTGAGCTTGTCACCCTTTTCTGAAAGGCAAGATGAAACAAAAACAGGTCGTAAGATTGTCAGTTTGACTTTACCTGACCTCGCCTAAAGGCAAACGTGTTTATGCCTGTTTGGAAGATCCACACACAAAGGTGGTGTGAGGAGCTTGCTGTCATAGCCTCCTCCTGGCTGGATCACGCTGCCTCCCTGATCTTGCTCCAAGAACAAAGTGTCTGCTGCGTGTCTCTGTCCATATTCATTGGATTGTAGAAGTGGCGATACAGATGGTGTCTGTCATCAAATGCATTCCTGGTGTATACCTCGGTTGTAAACATTATGAGATTGTTGGGTACAGCCCCGTCAGGCCTGTGTCTGAGAGGCACGGGGACAGCTTTCACACAGTGTGAGGCTGTGCTGAGACCAACAGTCCTCTGTGGGGGAAAAAGACTGTACATACAGTATATTCACAGAGGGAGATGAAGGAAAAACATCTGCACATGTATTTGTGCTTTTACATTCACACTTGTTGCAATTAAAGATAAAATCATTGCGGCTGTGATCAGTCATACCCTTACTCATATTATTTAAAACCACCTTGCATGTGTTTTGGCACTGATACACTGTCAGTGTCATCGATCTTTTATTCTAACTGGACTTTTCCTCTGCTACTTGAAGATACACAGACCCACTGACACAGCATTTTTTTTGTACATAGAGCAGATTTGGGTTTGAATCATTGCTTAGACACTCCAGGATGGTCTTGTTTGAAGCATTACTTTTTATTCAGTTATTCATATTCAACCAGAAGGGATAAATCTATTTGGAAATGATGAAATTATACACATTCATGTATAATATAACATACCCTGCACTTCTGGATCAGTTGTGTTCATGTTCCAAATGATATTTTTCTTATGCTCTGATGACAGCTACAATGGAGTGCGTTTGCAGATTTAAAACAGAGTCAAAAATCTACAACATCAGGTACTGCCAGGTTTGGAAGTCAATCCCTAAGAAGGAATGAAAGTGATATTTTTACACACACCATTTTGCACCAGGCATTCACCAGTTTTAATAAGGGAAATCTGTTGCAGAGGAGCCAGAGAAGAAATTATTACTCTGATGGCAGCGTTATGATCCAGGAAGGTGATATAGCTATAAAATGTTGTGTTATGACTAACATGAGAGCCTTTTTTCCACTGAAGAGATTTTTTTCTATCACCTTAAGTGTCTTCTCTGGGTTTTATTGCAATAACATTTTGGGAAATCAACTGACATAGTTGTAGACAAGGCAGATAGTAGTGAAGCAGGTGAAAAAATGCATAGCACAAGCCAAGTCCTGAAATCCATTGAACATAAATTGATACAGTGACACACTGAACAGTAAACGCATCAGGGGTGGTATTTTGGGCAGTCAAGTTAAAGGTTTGTTTGACGTTTCCCTGATATTTGGGCAGGATTTATCCACAATGGTCCAGATAGTAAAGCAGTGGCAGCCTTTTAGATGAAGCAACCACTGGTCTCATTGGTGTTCTACGAAATCAATCAAAACAAAAGGCATGATGTCAATAATAAAAATGCACTGGCATTACATTTGAAAAAGCTGACTGTAGTTGTACATAAAGTTTAATATCACAAGTAAAACCACAAATCTAGATCCAACATTGGCGTTACAATACAACATTGTATTGCTAATGTTTGTAAAAGGGGTCAGAATCTCAAATTATAATACACCATGCCAGTAACACTGACTAAATTAGTTTGGCATCATGCAATACGTACATCTCAGTGCCAATTCCAACTAATAACCCTTTTGTTTTTTTACAGTCAATCCATTGTGATGCTACATTGTGTCACTGTTGACTGAGGTGATGACTTAGGGATGGTGCAAGTGCGCTCCCCTGGCAACCAATTTACACATCACCTACCTTTAAGGTTATAATCCAATTAAATTTTTTCACTAGTTTGAAATTGGCAAGTAAAGTACACACAAAGGTAGTGATGGAGAGCCACATTATAATAAAGACAGCTTTCAGTGCAGTGTCGTCCCTTAAAATAAAATGCTTTCATCGCTCACGAGTTGAGCTCAAGGCCTGTACTGTACGTCGGCATGGATGAGCACTGACAAAGCCCAGCTCGCGATATCACTCGTTTTACAGCCTGCAGCTAATCAGAAAGCGGTGTCTGGGAGACTTGATGTAACGGTGACATTTTATTTGGCTGTACCTTTACACCTGAATGAGTTTTATTCCAGTTCATCATAAGATCTATCAGTTCCCAAGTAAGCTGTGCTCTCCAAATAGTCTCATGCTGTCACAATAAATTTCTTTTTTTTTTTCCCAATTCTGTGCTTTCTGGAGCTGCCCATTTTCAAACTGAGGAGTGGAAATATCCATGTTGGGAGATGTGAATGAAACAGTGCTTGACAAATACGGAGACATATTGTGTCTTTCGAGGCTGAAATTAAGTGAGATTTACCATTAATAAGACAATAGGGTATTGTGAAAATGTTGAGGAGTGGAGGATTCGGGGGAGAGGAAGACAGCTGTGGGATTTAATCTCTCTAACCCTCTTTAAAACCAGCTTGCCTGATACACTGTCTCTGTGTGTTCCCACCAGGCAAATTGCCTACTGATGAAGTGTATCTAAAATAAGAGACATCCCCCATGTGATCTGACATAACCCTGTTACTGTCCCTTGCAGAGAAATCTTGTTTTTATTGTATTTTCTTAACATGGTTACAGTAAACAGCAGTGAAAAAAAGAGAAAATAAATTGGATCTTTTTTTTTTTATGAAAATATGGTCAGGTTTCAGTTTGCTGAACATGCTGCTTAAGTCCTCGGGCCAGCACTGCCGACTCCACGTGTTTATGGATGTGGGAGAGGAAAAACTCTCGGATGTCGCATATGTTAGTCGCAGTCAGCCTTGTCTCCCTGCCAGCAATTTACACTCTTCAAACATGTGCCATGGCTTGATTCAAACTGGGAAGGTATAATGATTTGGCACACTGCAGCCAGAATACAAGCATTAGTATTTTCCTTGCCTGGCAGAGGAGCTCATTATATTGTAATTTTGTTTAAGCTTCAGTCACTTGCTGCTTGTTATCCAGGTCGAAAATTTCTGTGTGATTTACTTTTTCACAACTAAAAGATGAACTGAACCATAGTTCCTTGTTGGATTCTTATCATTGAGTTGTTTATTTTTCTCTGGACTGTACTCTATGCATTAGTTTATTCATTAGCTTTGCCAGCAGTGAAGCTATTCATTCTTATCAATCCTCAGTGTAGAGACTTAGAGTGTGCTGGTTCCCATTCTGTCTATCTAATCAGGCACTGAGTCACACCTGCAATGCCAGGTGAATGCGATTAACACACTGGTTGGCGAAACGAGCAGCATTGGACTTGAATTGAGAACCGTGCTTGTGGAGAAATGCTGACACCAATAACAAATTATGTTGTGAAGGACAAATGTGGTGCACGTTTGTCTCCATAGTAATAAACAAGTCGAGGCAAAAGCCTTGTGTTATTCTCTGACCAGCACATCCACAATCAACAGTGCCAGTTCATTTAATTAATCTGATTAGTAAATCATTTAACTATGTTTTATTAAAGTATGCTCACTACAAGTGATGTTTTTAAATGGTTTGTTTTGTTGTCACAATTTGAATTTTATGATGACATACAACAGAGAAGCAGAAAGCAATATAGACACTGAGAGGTTTGAAAAACAAACTCGGATATTGATTTATTATCAAAAGAGAACCAAACAATGTTGTACACAATAAACATTTTTTGTATTACTGAATAATACATTTTCTGTCTATCTACCAGCTGATTCATTATTTTGGCTTTTTACAGTATGTGAAGTTTGTCTTAATAATAAATATTTCTTCTGTCTGGTTTATTTTTCAGCCAACAAGACTCTTCTTGGTGGAGGTGGAGGTAAGTCACAGTCTGTCAGAGCCATTGGTTGTGTGTGCTTGTGCTTGCCAAGATACATGTAGGGATCGGCAGTTGTTGTAGTTTGTGTTGCAAATAGTCCTCTCTGTGCACTAAATAATTGCAAATGTTGATTTTAATTAGATGATGCAGTACAATGTGTTAGCCAAAGGGTGTGTGTGTGTGTGTGTGGTAAGTCTGTCTATATTTTTCAAGGTGTTTGGTAGCAGGTAGTACTTTGTTGTGGCAGGTGTTCAAAGTGTATTTGCATGTTGCTCAGTGTCTGTCTGCCCGTCTGTGTGTGTGTGTGTGTGTGTGTGTGTGTGTGTGCGTGCGTGTGTGTGTACGCACACACAGGTGCAAAGTCGATAGTTGATAATTTATGGGTGTGGAGTGCTGTGGATATAAACAGTCATTTTTCAGTGTATTGTTGACTCAGTGCTTTGCTGCGTGCGTGTGATGTTGGACGTCTGTGGGTAATCGATACTTGTAATAAATCTGTACTTCTAATGCAGCTGCCACATTTGCTCAGGCACACACACACACACACACACACACACACACACACACACACACACAGGCACACACACACACACACACTGGCACACAAAACACTCATTCTGTGTGTTTGTTAATGGTTTCAAGTCTAGGTGCTGCTGCATTTGCCTGTGGTTGTTTTCTCTTTCTTCATTTGGGCAAACAGCTTTTGCCTTCAAGTCCAAATATGCACTGCCATTTTTATCTCTCTGTCTGTCTGTATGTGTGTGTGTGGGCGGGGGGGGGGGGTATGAATGCTTGCATGTATATGTCCTCCAAGTGACTAGAGGAGCCCACATATCCTCCACCACCATCTGGATCTGTCTGTGTATCTGTGTCATTTTCACTCAGTTGACTTTCATTCTCTTCTTTTCGTCTACACTCTCTACTCTCTCTTATTGTATTTACTGCTTTCTCTTTTTCCATCTCTGTCCTCAGAGTTTGACTAAGACAGAGCCTTAGTGTTAGTTAGAGAGAGACGGGGTAAGGGTAGAGACAAGGGAAGAAGAGAACAAACAGTAGCGATGGGAGGTAGATGATGGCTGGAGTGAGAAGAGAAAGACAAGGCAGTAAGGGGCCAATAGTGTTTTGGAAGCAGTTACTGGGTGTAGACAGATGCAGGAAGAAAAAAATACACAAAGATCATTGGGTAGACATCATACTGCACTGAATAATACAGTGTTATTCACTGTCAGCTTTCGTGAGTGTTTTCTTTTTTCATCAAAGGAGATGCAACAAAAGGTCTTTACAGCACTTTACTACTCAATCTCAAGGGTATCTGGGTAAATGCCGACATTGTTTTCTCACTTCAGTCCGGAGGAGGATTCAGGGCTCAGGCAGAGCGTCAACAACACTCAAGAGCAGGAAATTAACCTTTTTTCTTTTTTTTATGTCCACAGTCTCCAGTTGATCATTTATTTCAGAGTTTATCTAGCATTTCAGCATTTCACTGTTTAGATTGATTTTCCAAATGGAAAAGAAAGACCAGCTGATGACTGGAGGTCTGCCTGACAGTTTTGTCAGCCAGTTACCTTGAGCTTGCGACAACTAGACAAGATGCCTCTATTCTACAATTTGGTATTGAATTTAACAGTTTCATTCAATTTAACAATGTGAGTGACAGTTACGTCTTTGAAAAATGTACCAACATTGTAGAATGTCTGGTATACACTCCTATTTCTTTACTGAGAGCCTGAAGTTGAGCTGGCAAAAAAACCCATGTCTACCCAGCATGAGCTGACAATGGTCCACAGAGTCTCTTGTCGATGCCACAGAATGCTTGTCTTTCTCAGTCTACAAGTTCCCCACACGGTCCTCAGGTAGTTCTTGTAAAGCTTTGAGGTCGTTATCTGGTGGCTGTATAAATCCACACATTCTCCATAGAAACACAAACCAGAGGGTAGAGCATGTCATTGAAGAGTGCGTTGCTACTTCCTCTTAGTCAGGGTGTAGGGAATACACCTATAGACATAGTTTACAGACAGCCCACTGTTACCTGTCCCAAACGTCATCATTCATCCACTGTCAAATACTGCTGTTTCTTACCACATCTTAAGCCTTTGTACTCTTTGTGGAGTTGTGTAGTACAGTGAAGTTGTTTAGAAACTGCCTTTCATCATCTGTGACCCCTATGGGTCGATTTTGCTGATTGAAAATGTCCTTTATACAGCATATTCTATATGTATGAGTTCTATCTTCCAGGAGGACATTTTCAAACAAACCCTCTAACAAAGCAGTTTATTTTATACCTTTAATTTGCATGTCTTTGGACTGTGGGAATAAGCCGCTGCATCCTGGCCAAAGTGGGATTCAATCTACATATTAACAACTGAACCACCACACCAACAGACTTACAACCATGTAACTTCTATTTCCTCCTTTTAGCATAACTGAATAGAAGACCATTACTTGGTCCTTTACATTCGTTTACATAGTTTTCACCTTCAACTGTTTCCATCAAAATGAAAAAAAATTGTAGTTAACAAATTTCTTTGGATTTTTGCAGAATATACAAAGAAATCGAGGCTTTGAATCGTGTGGCACTTTCGTTTTGTGTGGTTGTTGATGTAGCTTGGAACAGGAGGAATGAATACAGCATCCAGTAACACTTTAAATGCAGATTTGGCACAGAAACAGATCCTTTAAGCTCTTTAACAGCAACACAATGTTTTCAGAAAATGGAAAAATCTATTCAGAGCGCTCACCTGCTGTGATGTACCGCAATTGAAAAATAACAGGTTCCTGATCAAACAGAGACATACAGTTACAAACAGGCTGACACAGGCGGCTGGTATCAGAGAGTGTGCTCAGAGTCTGTGGGTGCACAGGATGTGACCCAGCCATTAAGACACTGCAGGCTTATGATTGGTTTAGGTGTTGCACGACACCCAGACCCAGCACACAAATGATTAACACAATCCCAATTAAAATCTCATTCACTTGCTCTTTCTTGTTTTGTGGGGATTAAAAAAATCCTCTTGCACTGGATTTCTTGCAGAGCTCAAAAGCCAGAGTGATTTTGTGTGTGCTGACATCTATAAACAATCCTCCAGAGTGGGGATGAGGTTTGATACCCTGCACTCTTTCAGCTGCAGCGGTCCCAGTGTGTCTGCACCTCCTTCTCTCTGCGTCCTCCTTGTCTGGCTGAGGATAAAAACGCAGGCAGGGATTAGGCTTGTCTGCTTTACTTTCAGAACAAATGAACACGAGAGCATGTATTGTGAATGAAGAGAGAAAGAAGATTGCTTTTGGGGCTTATAGATGAGAGTGGTAAAGTGCACTTAGTGTACCTTCCATCGACAGACAATACTGTCAGTGTTTCTGCCACCACATGCATAGATTTGCCTGTTTCAGCACTGTAAACAACAGCAGTGTGTGTGTGGGGGTTGGGGGTGGATAAGTTTTATAGTAATAGCATTTAGCACTTTGCTGCATGTTTGTACGCATGCATGTTGGTGCCTGTGCATACAAGTGTGTCGACATATACAACTGAGTGTGAAGCAGTGCGCTTGTGCGCGGGTGCATTCACTACCAGACCCATCCTAAATGTTGCCGTGGCAACAAGCTGACTGAAGTAAATTAGTGTCCTGGCTCTGCTGAGGGATTGTGGGAAAGCAATATGCCAGCGTTCCACCCCATTAGTTTGACGGACAGCCTGTTTGGCCTATAAGAGGTCAGCTGGCAAGGGCAGCCATATTAGTATTCCATAGGGGAGACCTCGGGATTGGTTTTTCTCTAATGTCAATCTACCTGTATGCCTGTGTACATTTTCTCGTTTGTGTCGGTTGTGGGGATGGGTGTTTGCGAAGAATGTCCTGGCATACAAGATTGCAGGCAAGCGTGTGTCAGTTTGTGTTTGTGTGGCCTGTTGGGGGTTGAAGGCTCCTCGCCAGGTAAGCATATCGCCAATTATCACCTTCCAGTCCCCCTTCTTCTCTGCCTCCCTCCCTCCCGCCCTCCCACTCTCCCCCCAGAGCCAGTCAATATGGAGCCTGTGAGTGATAACACCTAAACTGGTCAGCTGCCTGCTAAGCTGGCTGGTGACTGGTGAAAAGACGCCAGAAAACTAATTTCTCCTCTCAGTCCTGCAACCATTCACCCACTGCATTCATTTTATCCTTTGTTCTCTCTCACCCCCTGCTTAACATTCATCTCGGCCCCTTTTGTCTTTACCCTCCCTCCCGCTTTCTCTCCTTCAGTTCTCCTGTCTCCTAGTTTTCCATCTCTCTCTCTCGCTCTCTCATGTCTGTCCCATCTTTTGGTCCTACAATGCCATTTTGTATGGTAATGAGAGTCAAATAATGAACACTCTGTTTTTCAGTATGGAAATAAGTTTGATGCAAAAATATTGTTTTTTTTCAGTGCTTCAAAATAGAAATCAAATTCATGACCCATTTCATTTTAATCTGTTGATGTGAGTGAGTGTCAGTAGGTGTGGCCAATTTTGGCTAATTGGTAAGTAGTTAGCATGTGACAGGGTCAATGGAGTATGAACGAGTATCGTTTGACACAGTCGTAATGGTAATATGGTCTCTGTGGTCTGAATGAGGAAGACATCAATCCCAATATACAGTACTACACAGCTAAAATAGGTTTGATTAAAAAAATATTTTCAAACTAAGGGAAATTTAATTTGCACATGTGCAGATAAAAGCTCACAGTTCCAGTGTAATAACATGCTTACTATGCTCATCATCTTAGTTTTGCTTGTTAGCATTGCAACAGCTATTTAGCACGAAATGCCTTAAGAACAACTGATGGAGCAATGGGAAATGTCAACTTTAGTGTGATGATAGGTAACGGTTATGACAATTCATCCTGAGGGGTGTATGAATGGACCTGTTTGGATTGCATGAGGTATCACAGTCTAATGATGGTACCATACCTCATCTCCAGAGCCAAACATCAACTATCGTTAAAAATTAAATCATCATCAGTACCACACCGGGGGCACATCACAGGAAAAAAAGTATTAGTATACCTACTGCAAAACTGTGGTACCAGCAGTGTGCGACATTACACACATCACATTCATAATTTTCTCTTCTTAAAATATGCATTTCAAAAAAGATAAATATTTGATGAGGATTTAAAAATGTAGTCGTTTCACCCTGAGCAGCATGACCAGATGGACTGTGATATTGTTCTGTATATGTAATAGATAGATATTGATACATCCAGTCTCAGGTTGTCATGGAGCACTGATACACCTTCACACATGTGTGTGCGCGCTGAAGAAATACTGCTGTGCTACTTTCCCTCACATCACATTTTTCATTTGCACTCCCCTCTGCTCGTGAATTCCCCCTTCATATTTTGGACCGCATTGAAGTGACAGAATAGTGTATGAGTCTACTCAGTAGTGTGCGGTGCTCGTGCTGGGCTATTACACTGGCTCCCACAGAGTCCGAAGTTACCAGTCGAAAGGAAAGCTAATGCAGGCTGTCTTTATTGAATGTAGATAGAGGGACAGCTCTCAACATTAGAGAAGTGGGGGGCTGTGAGACCAAATAGATGCACGGTATTTGATGCATGATATTTATTAGTCCTGCTCAGCAGGTTCTGCTGTGTCCAAAGAGAGCGGTGTAGTCTGTCGTTGCTTTTTCTAATCTCCATTTGACAAGAAGCAATCTAACTTAAACATGAGAACATCAAAGGCTTCTTCATCTGCATGCACAAAGCGCGATTCACGTGAAAGCGAATGTGGTGGAGTGTGTATTTAAATGATATTATTTGCAGCTAAAAGGACAGGATATGTTTGCTGCGATATGGTGTTGAAATAAAAAAAAAAACATTGTTTTTTTTGTGTTGTGTCTGTGGTGTGTCTCTGACTCAAAATCCAATGACAAAAGAGTAAAAAAAAAATCTGCACCCCCACGAGGTGTGGAAATGGTCAGGCAGGTACTTTTATTTTCTTCTGAGATTCTCACTAGACTGTTATAATAACTGAGAAATATGGATGCCAAAGAGAGGAAGGTTGTGTTGCAGTCTTTATGTGTCTCTCAAAATTTTAGATCTCACATTTCCTCTGTCTTTTCTGCAGATTTCTCCTGTTGGCCTGAGTCGTTACCAAATAGGCTTATAGAGTTATCCATCAATTACATTAATAAACCAACCTATCACCTTGGCAGCAGAGGTGGTCTGTCAGACTCTGGCTCCCCCCAATGCCACAGTAATTTGCACAAAAATAAATTTATCTGGTTCCTAAGGGGTTATAGAAGCTAAATTAACACAACACATTTTCCCATGTTTGTTGTATTGCTGTCTGTACACATGCATTGCTGTAGGTCAAGGTTGTGCTCATGTCTTGTGTCCATGTCTCATATTTTCACCACACACACACACACACACAATTTCAAACATTACAACTGATATGAAATACATTGTGTTTTAGCTCGGTTTCTGGCATTGATGCTGGTTTATGGGGCTGCTTCAAAGTTCCGGCCAAAGAATAAATTTAACCAAGAATAACTAGAACCGAATTGTCCTCAAGACACACACACACACAGAGACACAGCTTGAGATGGTATGGTATCTGAGCTCGTTTTTCTATGCCTGCCATGGGAGGAAGCTTCAACTTTCACATCTTCACACTTGCGCCTTGCTCACAGCGCAACCCAGTTCAACAGTGCACAGCTTGACATGGCACACCGCAGCTCAGCACCGAATGTGATGTGCCAGCTTGACACAGTCACGTTCAGGTAACACCAGATTCTGAAATGCCTAAATTTGGCAAAACACACGGCTGTAACAGCTGGTCTGTATACAGTCACATAAAAGAGCCGCAGGCCAACACACTGAGCGTGAGACACATGGTAGAGTGTCATTGTACCATTTCCACAAAGTGCTGACAAGTCTCACAGTGCTGTGATAAACTCAGTCCTGACAGATGCTTTATTCTGGGTTTATCATGAATTGTTTATAGCACAATCCTACATTAGATCTCAATATTGTTTTGAAGCAAAAGTAGTGTTAAGTTTTAGAAAATATTGTGATATTGGTTATGTACTGATCATCATCTATTGATGAAGTGCTGTGTGTAATAAACATAAAAAAAAACATCATTCCTAAAGTGTTACTAATATGGTTTTGCAGAGTGAATATTAATAGGGAAAACAAATGAAATATTCCTCTTTCCTGGGTCTATAATGTTGAGAATCGTTATAATAAAGCTGTTGAAATCTAGATTGTATTTATATTAACTTTGAGGAAATGTCTCTAACTGCAAGGGGTGTAAATATTCTGACTGGAAGTATCATTGGCACAGCTGTAAAATTGCTTTTCCTGCATCATTGCCCTCCTGGAAATGAACTCAGTCACAGTCTTTAGATGTGGTGCGAATCAAAGTTGGATACGCATTTTCTGAATATTATGTAGATTTATGAAAATGTAATTAATAAAGACTAATTGACCAAAAAGTCAGAGTCAGCCAAGTCCTTAACACATTAAATCGAGCAATTAACTACTGCAGTAGCCTTAAAATCTATTACATTGACTGACATCCAGAATGAGAAAATCTTTGACTTACTTAAAAAAAAAAGAAAAGAAAAATGCAGGATTCAGAGTAAATCTTTTGCAACCTGCCAAAGAGAGGACACTCAGCTGTTCAGCACTATTACCAAGTAATTATCTGGGTCTTACAACACTAATCTTCAACTCCTATAAATATGGCTGCTTGACTTCAAACAGCATATTGACTCCATGTGAGTAGTCAGAGTGCATAAGTAGGCCAGTTCTCTGAATCTCCTGTCATTTCTCCTTCAGTGGATGGGGCGATCCACCGCGCTGCAGGTCCAGTGCTAAAAAAAGAGTGTGCTTCCCTCAACGGGTGTGAAACTGGAGAAGCTAAGCTCACCTGCGGCTATGGCCTGCCAGCAAAGTGTGAGTATAAAGTATGTGTGAGCAACTTCCATCTCCTCCAGTGAGGCTGCTTGGTGCTAGACCTCTTCCAGGTGTGGATGTGCATGTGAAAAATGTGACAGTAATGCAATGTGTTGCTGAAAAAGAACAAAGTTTCCTATGAAAAATCCAATTTCCGATCAGTTTTCCTTTCTGTTTCCCATTCATAGTGAAGTAAATTGCACTCAATTATTAAGTCGCGCTTCTTTTCACATTGTAAATTGTGACGAAACTGATGACGGACAGGACTTTTCTAGGTGTTTGCGTTAAAAAAGGAATACTCCTCCAGCTTTCTTGATGTCGGATACACAACTATCTAATTTGGGCTCTCGTTGGCACAGTGGTGCTGTAAAATTATAGCATAACAAAAGAAATAGCTCAAATGGGAATTCTACTTATATTACAAACTAAAGTTTGTTTACAGATGCAAGGGAGAACTACTGTCTATGTTTTAAAATAAGTGTAAACTCTTTTGTTGCACCAGAGGGAACTGCACAAAATCTTGTATATAAAGGCCTGAAGCAAGTTTCCGTTATGAGCGCAACAAGTGTTGAGTAGTACACAGTCTTTTAAATATTCTTATTGTACAGTCTGTAGGTTAACAAGAAAGATAATCTATCACAAGATACTTTAAATCATCATGTCTCCTATGTGTAGTGTGATACAGTTTCAAGCATTCACATGCTACATAAGGACACATAGGCAGTTTCCAACTTGATCTTTTGTTAAGATACAAAGCAGTATTTGTAATGATATAGTAGCTCTGTACATTATAATAACCATCCAGGTGTGTGTGTGTGAGAGCGAGAGAGAGAGAGAGAAATTAAAGGGGGAGCTGCATCTGTGTGATATCACTATCACAACTTATGGTTCCATGGAGAGTTTAAGTTCACGGAGGAAGCGCAGCGGAAGGAGACAGAAGCGATGATAAAAGCGAGCTCAAGGCAGAATGGAGAGAAGGAGCAGAAGTGATAGATAACAAAGGAGTAGGAGAGTGGTAAAAAGAATAAAAATAAACCGGAGCTGGGTGGGGGAGGGGAGCGGGTGTGAGGGGAGTCGGAGACAGGGGAGAACAGTTTTCACATCGTCTGTTCTCCTTTTTGTTGGTTCGGTTGTTGAAGTGTCGAAGATCTTAGCTGTAATTTTTGCGTGAGAGTGGATGGTGCTAGTTCACACAGTGTGTACTTATGTGGGTATTGAGTACATTTTCTTCTGTCTGATAGAGTATGAGATTATGTGCATGCACTCTGTAGTGCGCCTATATGCATAGGTTGCACCGAGTGAAGTATATCAGTGTAAACACTTCAGGCGGCCTGTCAGGTGCTATCACTCTCTTACCTGTAACTACCTGTCAGCATGATGTCTGTGGGACTGTCTCTCTGACTCGCTGACTGATGAACTGTGTCTAGGTATTTGTGTATGTGAATGTGTGTGTGGCCATTACCCAGCGTGTGGATTGAGACCGTCTTTTCCCCAGATAAAATGTTAAGTCCCAAGAATAATTCAACATGCGTCTGCTCCAGTGCTTAAACACTCGCAACAGGACTTGATTATCTCTCAGCAGGTGGCACATCGAGGCAAGGCAGCAGGAAAAAAAGGGAAAGCAAAGGAGAGATAACGATGAAGATTGATATAATCTGAAGAAGTTAAAAACAGGTTCAGTCTTGGAGTCAGCACCTTGATTTGGATTTGAATGGGCTTGCCACCAGATGTGGGATTTTAAGAGGACCTAAAGCACAGGTTGCCAAATGGTCCAGAGGACCTGCTGTCCGCCCTCCATGCAAAGTGTCCATCAACGATCCTGCAGCCACTTAGCCAGCAGCATTCCATATCGGTAACCTAGCAACACGCAGAGCGCATCACACTCTACTGCTGCTGTTTAGCAAGAGTCACATGCAATTTGGGATGTTTGCAAATTACAGCCTGAAAATGTAAAGCGGGCTCTGCATAAATTCACATATTAACTGAAACTTAAAGTCAGTTAAATCAGCGATCTGTCAACTGTGGAGCATATGAGCCACTGTAAATGAGGCTCTGATGAGATGTGGTGGCGCTTTGAGCTCGGACATTTTGTGTGTGTGTGTGTGTGTGTGTGCAGAAGCATGTTGCTCACTTGTAAGCCACATGCAGGCTGTAATATCGATGTGCATTTGTCTAGAGGTGTGTTTGTGTCTGTTTTGTGGTTGCCAGACAAGGGAGCATGAGCCGTGTGTGTTGTCCAGGCGACATAGCACCCCAGAGCTCACCTGTGTACCGATAAGCACAAATGTGCCCCTGCTAACCCGTTCCCCAGTTGCCCCTCACTCCCCTGCCAAACACTCCAGGATACAACATTGTGATACACGTGGGAGAGGGGGAGAGAAAAACGGACAACACAAGATCAGATCTCATTCACTAGTCACATCCAGTAAGAATGCTTTAGTGATGTCCCGGCTTTCTCCAGTGATCAGCTGATATACTGTATAATCATCAGCAGGGTGCACAAACAACGTGAAGGCAAACGAGTTAGACATATACTGTTACAGCTTAGCCGTTTCCTATGGATATAATTGGCTTCATTATTTACCCTGCTGCAGTTCAGTTGATAAAATGCTTTAGAAAAACATGGGTGATGACATATTTGGTTTGGTCCAGCAGATTGAAAACAAACAACCAGGTTAGACATATTGATACAAGAAAATTCACGCACACACAGTAGCTGGTAAACGGTCACATTTCGAATGCCTTAGAAAAACACTAGACCCTTTCGATCCTCCACTGCGTTCACCAGCCACTCACAAACCGTATTTGTTTGCTGTCTGACGATGCTATGATAACAGAATGAACCAGCACGGTAAACCTGGGCTTTTGTGTGCTTTATCTTTTCTCACTTGCCAAATGCCATATAGTTTATTTGCAGCCTACTGCGCTGAGGGGAAAATTGGCAGAGTGGGAGTAACACAGTTGGAGGTGCGAAGAGATGGAGGGCAAACAAGATGGAGATGGAGAGAGCTGTATAGAAACAGTGTGGAAGGAAATAAAGAGCTACAAAGCAGGAGCGGTATCACTCCTGTCAAAAACTGGCTGCTGCGCCCGTTCCCTCTCTACTTCCCATCTCCCAGTTTCAGTTCCCTCGGTGGCCAATTACCACTAATTAAAATCCTCACTCGACTCCCCTGGACTCCCCCCTTTTCTCTCCTCTAAGACCTCCATCTCTCTGCTTCTCTTGTCACCCTGACACTCTGTCTTGTCTTTCTCTTTCTTTGACGACTCAGTGTTTCTGCATCTCACAATCAGCAACGTTAACACCTTGATTCCTTCTGTTGCTCGTCATCCACTTGTACACCTTCACTGTCTCCGCACCTCCCTCGTCTTTCTTTTGCCCCCCTCTCGGTTCTATCATCAGCAGTAAGGTTTCTTTTAGTATTGCCAAGAGACTTGACAAGGCTCTGGGCTTAAGATTGCAGTGCTCAGACTGTGATACCAAGGTAGTTAGGAGTTGTGTTTTTTTTTTGACAAGGTTGTCGACATCTCTGCTTCTTCCTGCCTCGGCGTCAGCAGTGTGAACCATCTAGGTGTTGAAGAGCTTCGTCAAAACTGCTGCTGCTGCTGCTGAGGAGGAGCGTGATGATGCTCATCATAGCAGCCACAGCACCGTGGTGTTAATTCATTCAGTTAATTCATTCGCCTCAAACGAGAAAGTAGGGATGTAAAAGGAAAAAAAAAAGCTCCAGTGTTGCTTGGCTCAGGGAAAAAGAGATGGAGTGAGAGGGAGAAAAAAACGTCAGCTCTCGGATGAAGAGAGTTATGTCTGCTCCTTTTAGCCCCCCCCGTCTACCCTTGTCCTTCTGTTTAGAGTAACTGCCCCTCTGTCTTTCTCAGAGAAAGGTAGAAAGAGATAGAGAGAACCAGAGGGGCCTTTACAAGACCCGAGCATTCCTTTTGTGCCAAAGCCCAGGCCTGGATTTAAGAGCTGTGTCCGCTTGGCTGAGCATCAACTGAGGCCGAGCACACAAAGGACCAGCTCGTCTTTCTGCTGCCTCCTGCTTTAAAGGCAGATGAAGAAAGGCGAGGGACAGATGGAGGTATGAGAGGAGAGAGAGAGAAAGGGAACGGGAGAGACCGTGGCCGTTCAGCATAAAAAGCAGGACCACTGAGTCACGGCCTCACAGGTAAGAATAGTGAGAGAACAAGTGGGAAGGGATGGAGGGGGGCAGGGGGTGTAATGACAATAAGCATTAAAAAAAAAAAAGCTAGAATGGCAGATGAAAAGAAGACTGGGCGGGTGTCACCGGATGGCACTGTGTCAGGTTCTCTTAGGGTTCAGTGCCAGTGTGACGCCCACTCACAACGGAACCCACACCCACAATGTGCACACAAAGATGTGAGAGAGTCACACCTGTGACTGGGCGTTAACACATGGAAAGCAGTATGCTTTGTGTATGTGTGCTCCTTTCAGGGCCGATTGCCGGACGCTGTGTCAGCCAGATGCTTTGTCTTCGGAAATCTGAATGACAATGACTTCATTGATCTCTGAGTTGACTTTTGGACACATTACATTTCTTCAAGTAGAGAAAAAGAAGAAAAAAAAATCAAAGGAAAATTGAATTCAGAATTTCAGAATGAACAGGTGCTCACATTGACTGTCAGAGAACCTGTTCTGGACACAGAGACCACGCTGTTGAAGTTTGTACGCATGGTCAGTGTCTGTTTTTACATCCAACTTGATAAAGCTTTGATGTTGACATTCATAAGGCGGTGGACATGTGTCTACACCGTTTGGTATAAATGTGACAGGCAGGCATCAGTTCTCAGAGTCATGAGGCCATGAGTCGCCTGAACCCTTCATCTGTCATAACAAACAGCGAGGCTGATCAGGGCTTGTTATTTCCATTGTTTTGGCTGATCTGTCTTTTGGTTTCTTGCTGTCCTTGCTGTAGGGTTGCTGTCCTTGTTTCTAACAGCTGAGTGAGTAATGATTGAGTCGCTAAATGGTCCTGCACTTGTTTTACCTTAGTGCGAGCAAGCTTTGAAAGCTCGGTCATATTTCTTTAGTGACTTACCCTCAAGTGTCCCATGACGTTCACGGTGTTGAGATGTTTTGTTCACTTTCATCCACCAGGATTTTTTTTAAGTTGGTACTTTATTGTTTTTCTCCGATGGTAGAAACTTAGCTGTGTACAGAGAAATTGTCTTACAAGTTTTGTATCGGTTGATTCTGATTAGCCCTTGTGGGGACCACCAATCTCGCTAGACTTTTATGTAATAATTAGGAGTGTAATCAAACTAATTGGGGTTTTTTTGCTGATGAAAATTCTCCATTTGATCTGATAAGCAGTACGATATTCTGAGGTGGAAACGGGGAGAAAAAACAGGACATTTTGTGTGGATAGGGTCTCTCTGAGTGTGGACAGACCCTATCCACAAGATCTTCAGGTCAGTCTGGAACTAGTCAGTGTCACTATTCAAAAGAAATTCTTGTCTGCTCTGTGCTGTATAAAATGTACAGTATATGATA